>JAJQKJ010001611.1:0-5000 GCA_029574335.1 Rana kukunoris | reverse complement strand
AATTCGAAAATTCGATAATTAGAAAATCGGAAATTCAACAATTCGAAAATTCAGAATTTATAAGCTACCCCGCCCACCCATCCACGTCGTTACCCGTCTGTCCACGTCTCCATCGATCCAAGTCTCCACCCATCCATCCAAGTCTCCACCCATCCGTCCACTCGCCCGCATCTCCACTCACCTGTCCGCCCATCCACGTCTCCACGCACCCATCCATCCAAGTCTCCACCCATCCATCCACTCGCCCGCGTCTCCACTCACCCGTCCATCCACGTCTCCGCCCGCCCAGCCACCCACGTCTCCACCCATCCATCCACTCGCCCACGTCTCCACCCACCCACTCACCTGTCCATCCACGTCTCCGCCCGCCCAGCCACCCACGTCTCCACCCATCCATCCACTCGCTCATGTCTCCACCCACCCACTCACCTGTCCATCCACGTCTCCGCCCAGCCACCCACGTCTCCACCCATCCATCCACTCGCTCACGTCTCCACCCACCCACTCACCTGTCCATCTACGTCTTTACCCAGCCATCCACGTCTCCGCCCGCCCAGCCACCTAAGTCTCCACTTGTCCATCCAGATTCTAAAATTCTAAAATTAGGAAATCGGAATTGAGAAAATGCAGAATTTTCAAATTTTCTAATTCAGAGTTTTCGAATTTCCCATTTTCTGAATTTCCGAATTTTCGAATCTTCGAATTGGTGAATTCTGCATTTTCGAACTTCCAATTTTTACGAATAATCGAGTTTTCGAATATTCGAACTTCCGAATTCTGAATTTTCGAATTTCCGAATTCCGGATTTTTTTTTTTTTTTTTTTTTTTTTTTTTTTTTAAATAATTATATATTATATATTATATATTTGACAACATACAATGACCCTAATTTAAGTTTGCCAGCCTCCAACCTGCTGCAAAATAAGGGGGATTTCTTGGCTTAACAATAAAGGCATTGGAACAAAGTCCACATGTACTACCCCTCTTCCGCCACTACGTCCTCTCCTTGAAAAAATCAGCCTCAGACTGAGCCCTGACAAGGCCTGCTGTCTATAACAGCACAAAGGCGCGCCCCTGTATGACGCCGCAGGCCCGCCCCCCCCCGCCCTCCTGTCTGGACGGCGCGAAAAACGTCAATAAGACGTGCGCACGCGCACGCGCGCGCGCGCGTATGCCGGATACAGGAGGAACATGGAGGAGCCGCGCTGCTGGAGATCCAGGCACGCAGAAACAGGCGGCAGATTCAAACCCCCGGCCAGGTAGGACTCTCTCAAGGCCCCTAGGGATCCTTACTAGCCCTAGGAAGAAACAGCAGGTTAGCTAGCAACACATATTTAGACAGGGGGGCCTAGTGATGGGGGGAGAAAGGGTGTCATCCTGTCTCTTTTAGACATAGTGATCACGGTTGCCCATGCAGAGCATACTTAGGCTATCCCCCCCTTTTAGGTTACCCCGGGGAGCCTGCTGTCGAACCAAGTCCCGCAGGCTCCCCCTTACCTGCTCCATGCTGCAGGATGTTTGACCAGCAAACTGATCCAATCTTCTCCCATCTCCGTGGGTAGCGTAGTAGACCTTCAGGCCCTGGGGTCCTATGAAGGTACCCACTGTCCTGGACCTATATAGCACCCTGGCAAAACAGGAACTTTATGGTTTTTGCAAACTCCAAGTCCTGGGCCCAGGGTCCAGCCCTCCAAAGAGGAGCATTATAGGCAAAACCCCACGGTTTGGGGCCCGGGTACTGTCCACTTTGGCACTGAGGCTCCTTGGACAGATCCGGTAGCCCGCCCTTAATCCCAAGGATGTGGAGCAAAGCTATTCCGTGACCAACACCTAAGACACTGGCGAAAAAACTGAGGGACTCCCTCTAGGGGAGGGGGTTATATAGGGAGGGGACTTCCTGTTTGAAGATTGCCAGTGTCCACACCTGAAGGTACTCCATATAACCCACATAGTAATGAATATGCCGCTCTGTGTCCCGTGATGTACTCCAAGAAAAGGATTTTACAGGTAAGCTGTATTTAAAAATCCCTTTTTTTGAATCTTCGAACTTCCGAATTCTGAATTTTCGAATTTCCAATTTTTACGAATAATCGAGTTTTCGAATATTCGAACTTCCGAATTCTGAATTTTCGAATTTCCGAATTCCGATTCTTCGAATTTCCGAATTCCGGATTTTCGAATTTCCAATTTTCCGAATATCCGAGTTTTTGAATCTTCGAATTTCCGAATTCTGCATTTTCGAACTTCCAAATTCAGAATTTTCGAATTTCTGAATTCCCGAATTCCCGAATCTTCTAATTCCTAAATTTCTGAAAAAAGCTAAAAGACAAAAATGAAAAACAAAACGAAAATGAAGGAATTTTTTCGGCAGTGCACCTATCTAGGTGTCAGCAAGGCCTGCATCCATACCTACAGAACAGAAGCGGGTAACAATCTTCGGGAACGTTTTCCGAAATCCTCCACGTGTCTATTTCTATTTCCTTAAGAAAAACTGGAATTCCACGCTTTTTCCTCCTCTGGACGGCGGCGAGGTGCGAGGCGCGAGGCGGCGCACCGCTGTGCGTATGAATAATCCATGGAGGAGGAAGTGTAAATTAGATGATCGGATCAGATCGCGTTGCATGCTCCGCTATTGATTAAAACGACACATCCTCTTGGAAGGAGAAGGACGGGCGGGTGAGTGGCGGGATCTCTCAGGGGGGGGGCGGGGAAGTCAAACTGCAGCGCGGCAAAACATCCGAGAGCGCTAATGTCATTAGATCCCCCATAATGCAATCTCCCCGCCATGAACTCGATACGGTTTAACCTTTCCTCCCCCCGGCCCCCCCGGCCTCTCGGGGGAGGGGATATCTGCGCTCTATTATGTCACGAGATCGCAGCGGGAAGAGAAGTCCCACAAGTTCAAGAATTCAATAATATTTATCAATATTACTTACACAGCTTGTATGACGGCGTGACAACAAACACGCGGAGGGTGGCGAGGGCAGGGATGGGGGCGGAGAGGGAACACGGATCGCACATGTGTGAGCTGAGGAGATGTTTTATCATCGGGATCAGAAACGGGAGGGGGAGGGGAGTGGGCGGTCACATCATTAATAGTTCTGGTGGGACTTTCACGTTGTTATCAGGTTTTTTGCTGTTCCATATTGCCATTTCAGGAGTAGATGGGCAGAGGCTCCCTCTTGTGGTCATCTATAGCACAGCGTTAAACATTTTTTTTTTTTTATTGTAAGGAAAACAAATGTGTACAGTGGAGCCTCGGATTACATAATCCGTTCCAGGAGAATGCTTGTAATCCAAAGCACTCACATATCAAAGCGACTTTCCCCATAGAAGTCAATGGAAACAGAGATAATCCGTTCCGCATTGACTTCTATGGCATGCAATACCGCATGTGGCCAGAGGTGGGGGGTGCCGGAGAGCCTCAGAAATACTCGGGAAAGGCTCGGGAATGGAGTCCCCCTTTACATCAGGTGTCCCCATCAGAGTCCTCCTTTACATCAGGTGTCCCCATCAGAGTGCCCCTTTACACCAGATGTCCCCATCAGAGTCTACCTTTACATCAGATGTCCCCATCAGAGTCCCCCTTTACATCAGGTGTCCCCATCAGAGTGCCCCTTTACATCAGATGTCCCTATCAGAGTCCCCCTTTACAGCAGATGTCCCTATCAGAGTGCCCCTTTACATCAGATTTCCCCATCAGAGTGCCCCTTTACATCAGATGTCCCCATCAGAGTCCCCCTTTACATCAGATGTCCCCATCAGAGTCCTCCTTTACATCAGATGTCCCCATCAGAGTCCCCCTTTACATCAGGTGTCCCCATCAGAGTCCTCCTTTACATCAGATGTCTCCATCAGAGTCCTCCTTTACATCAGATGTCCCCATCAGAGTCCCCCCTTTACATCAAATGTCCCCATCAGAGTCTTCCTTTACATCAAATGTCCCCATCAGAGTCCCTCCTTTACATCAGATGTCCACATCAGAGTCCCCCTTTACATCCGATGTCCCCATCAGAGTCCCCCCTTTAAATCAGATGTCCCCCTTTACATCAGATGTCCCCATCAGAGTCCCCCTTTACATCAGATGTCCCCATCAGAGTCCCCCTTTACATCAGTTGTCCCCATCAGAGTCCCCCTTTACATCAGATGTCCCCATCAGAGTCCCCCTTTACATCAGATGTCCCCATCAGAGTCCCCCTTTACATCAGATGTCCCCATCAGAGTCCCCCTTTACATCAGGATGAGTCCCACAGCAGAGTCCCCCCTTTTACATCAGATGTCCCCCTTTACATCAGATGTCCCCTTCAGAGTCCCCTTTTTTACATCAGATGTCCCCATCAGAGATGTACATCAGAGTTTTTCCCCCTTTACATCAGGTGTCCCCATCAGAGTCCCCTTTACATCAGATGTCTCCTATCAGAGTCCCCCTTTACATCAGATGTCCCCATCAGAGTCCCCTTTACATCAATGTCCCCATCAGAGTCCCCCTTTACATCAATGTCCCCATCAGAGTCCCCCTTTACATCAGATGTCCCCCATCAGAGTCCCCCGATTACATCAGATGTCCCCATCAGAGTCCCCCTTTACATCAGTTGTCCCCATCAGAGTCCCCCTTTACATCAGATGTCCCCATCAGAGTCCCCTCAGCTTCCCTACATCAGATGTCCCCCATCAGAGTCCCCCTTTACATCAGATGTCCCATCAGAGTCTTCCATTACTTCTCAGATGTCCCCATCAGAGTCCCCCTTTACATCAGATCAGTCCCCATCAGAGTCCCCCTTTACATCAGAAGAGTCCCCATCAGATGTCCCCCCTATTAACATCAGATGTCCCCCCTTTACATCAGATGTCCCCCCCCCCCATCAGAGTCCCCCTTTACATCAGATGTCCCCATCAGAGTCCCCCCTTTACATCAGATGGTCCCCCCATCAGAGTCCCCCTTTACATCAGATGTCCCCATCAGAGTCCCCCTTTACATCAGATGTCCCCATCAGAGTCCC
>JAJQKJ010002375.1:0-49652 GCA_029574335.1 Rana kukunoris | reverse complement strand
TATACAGACTAATCTGATTGCATTTTTTGGCAGCTGGTGAAGATGCAAGCGTTTGAGACCCACCGGACTGATCACAGCTCAGCAATGGAGGGCTCAGTCTGACAATTTAAGTGTACCCTAATGCAGCCCTCAAAATTCAACTCGCCTACTAGCATTTGGCGAGTGGATTTAAGCTGGGGCGAGTGATGACAGGGATGCATGACCAATCTCCCTCCAATCTGTGCCTACACTTAGCGTCCTGATGAGATTGGCAGCGAGGAAAGGTGCATGCTCGGAAAAAATAGTCTGGTGAGCCGTGCACAGGCAGAGCAGTACACAGGTGCTCTCCTTACAATTCTCATTAAGCCATTGGACCTAACAGTATGACCTCTCTGAGCTGCCCCCTCCCCCCGACATGTAGCTGGTGAGCAGAAAGTAACCGAGTGAGGTGGAGGATTGGGAAAATTACCACTCCGGTGCAGCGCTCACTGAAAGTTGCCCTGACATGGATCGCAGTTCCAGTTGTGGAATGATGTGATGAGGTGATCAGGTTATGCACTGAAGAGACTGTCTCCATGGGGTGGGGGTGTCAGTGGAGTTGTGGGATTGTGTCAATGGCTGGCAAAGATCAGGCCAGCCTGAATAAAAGGGGGAAGTGGGGAAATACAAGCGTGGAGCCGCACACACAGGCTCCTGATGAGATGAATGGGAGAGGGAGAGGATGGGAGTTCACAGAGGAGACCGCAAGAGAATGGGGAAGTGACCCAGTTATAGTGCCCTGTCCCTCTGGTCTGCCCCCAGTGCCCTGTCCCATTTTGTTAAAGTTGTTGGTAATATTTAATTTTGTAACTTGATTCTGCATAAAACATTTAACAGTGTCATTCCACGAGATAATTTACGGGTGCCATTAGGCGCAGGGCAGTGTATGAATTAGGTGGGGCAACTGGTGGCGAGTAACTCTTGAGGCCTGGCTAGTAGCTCAGGATTTAAAAATTTTGAGCCCTGCCCTAATGTGCCAATATCAAAAAAGAGCGGCACTATACTGCCAGAATTGCTGCCGCTAGCAGCCGATAAAGGGTTAATACCGCCTGCAATTCGCCTTTGCAGAGGCGCATTGTGGGCAGTATTGCTGCAGTTTCCCATTGTTTTAAATGGGAAGGAGCGAAGAAGAGGTATACATACTGCTCCTCTCACCGCTCCAAAGATGCTGCCGACAGGAGATTTTTTTCTCTCCCGCCAGCACATAGCCTCAGTGTGAGCGCCCCCTCAGTGTGAGCGCCCCCGGGCTTTCACATTGAAAAACTCCTCAGTGTGAAAGGGGTCTTACAAGGGATCTTTACATTCCTTGTAATAAGGTTAAAGGGACAATTTTGTTTTCAACGGTGTAAAAACAGGTAAAATGTTTGGTGGTTCTACATAATTTCCTTGCAAAAATATTTTAACCTCCCTGGCGATATGATTGCGTCTGAAATTTTGTACCAAAAGCGGTAACATTTTTTGCATGGAAATTTGGCATTTTATATTATACCTGAAATTTTTAGGAATAACTCACCTTAATCTGTCCAAACAAGAGTCTAGAAGACATCTCGGGTATGATAAAGTTTGAAACACAAAATCAAAATATCTTAAAGGGGTGTTCCACCCAAAAAAACGACCTTAGCTTACTCCACTCCTCACCCCCATACATGCCACATTTGGCATGTAATTTTTTTGGGGGGGGAGTGGGGGCTTCAGTAGGAGTGGGACTTCCTGTCCTGCTTCCGCCGAGGGGCTGGTTAGGCGATTAAGCCTTAATCGCCTACACCAGCCCCTCCCTGTAGGCGATCACATGGGACACCGACAGGTCCCATGCGATCGCCTCTCCAATCAGCGGCGAGCCGCGCCGCGCACGCATGCGCAGTACGGCTCGCGCATGCGCAGTGGGTGCCCGGCCGTGAAGCCGAAGGCTGTCACGGCTGGGTGCCCACAGTCAGGATGGAGACGCCGGCCGGGCAGGGGGGGAGAGGAGCGGAGCCCCGGTCGGCGCGTCGCTGGAACGCAGGAGCAGGTAAGTGAGTGTTTATTAAAAGCCAGCAGCTACACTTTTTGTAGCTGCTGACTTTTAATAAACACAACTTAGGGCTGGAACACCCCTTTAACTATAAATTATAACAAATAATGTAATAAAAATTATTCAATGTAATCAAATCAAAAACTGAAATTTTATCAGTTGCAGAATTGTCGCTGTCATTTTTATTTTTGGATTAATTTCCCCACAAATCACTATCGCTCAATTCTGCATGCGAATATAATTTATTATCGCTGTTTTCTAGCTGGTCTAAAATCATTTTTGATGTAAAGGGACACTTTTTGGTTGCTATGGACAATCTCCAGTTTCCAGGCAAAAAACAGTTTATTATATAAAACTGCATGCAGAACACAGCATAGACCACTAGTGACAAAGGGGGTTTATTTCATACAGTACTATAATCTGTAAAATGACAGTATACTGTATGTGCATTGTGTTTTTCACTTTTGGAATTTGGCGCTGTACTTCCGTCCCCATGCACGCAACGTCGCAGAACGGAGCTCGGCGGCACCGAATCGAGCAAGGAGACAGGAGCAGGCACACACAGCAGTAGTGATGAGCGGAATACGCCATATTGGTTTTTGAGATATTTCGCGAATATTTCAAAGAATATTCGCAAATATTCGTTAATATTGAATATTCGTGATATTTTATAAAAAAAAAAATGCAAAATTTCGGATAAATTTTTGGATAAAATGTCACGAATATTCGATATTTACGAATATTCGCTATATTTTATAAAAAAAATAAAAAAATTGCGAAATTTCGCTAGTGCGAAATTTATTGCGAAAATTATTGCGAAATTTTAAAAATACGAATATTCGTGAGCAACACTACACAGCAGGGACACATCACAGGATCCAGGGACAAGGTAAGTAACTTCCCCTGTATCATGCAATGCGATCCCGAGTCAGGCTCGGGGATACCGCTTGTGGTATAAAAAATTCACCCCGAGCCTGACTCAGGATTACCACTAAGGAGGTTAAATGCCAAATCTCAGAAAGAGGCTTGGTCCTTAAGTGTTTAACAGAATAAAATAATCAAAGTTAGTCCAATTCTTTGGTGTAATGTTAAAGATGATACGCCGAGCAGATAACCAACATGGTGAGTCAAAACTTGAATTCCCCTCTTGGAAATGCAACTATGGTACTTAAAGTCCATAGGAAACACTTAAAATGTCTACAGGTTTTCAGTTTAGAGAGAGGGTCCTGTGCTAGAATGATTGCTCTTGCCAACGATCGCTGCGATAACTCACGTGTGGTTCGAGCGTTTACATATGCGGGCACGACCAAAGTATGCGCTTACACAGAGTGCTTTATGTTTTCTATTTCCAATGTTGCCATCACAAGGAATATAAACTTTTGTTGTAATGGTCAGGGCTATGTACCCTTTATGGTGGAATCTGGGGCCTAGAAGACCCCAAATCCCTTTTTTGCACAAAAGTATTCCAAACACCAAAATAAGCGTTTTGGAATACAAGGTATTTAAAATTGGCACCATTGGCAGGCGAATAAACCAGAAATGATGTCATGACATTGCTTCCAGGTTACTAGATCAGAAACCCGATCTAAATGGATTCCTACTTCATTTGGGTCTTTGGCCAGCCGGCAGATGCGTCAGCTGGTCTCTGGCCTCCTGATGGGATACAAGAGCCACATCAGTTATCACTAATAAGTGAAGCACCAGATCCAAATATCAGTACCGGGCGATTCTTGCAGCCACAGTACAACCCCTCCAAGCCAAGAATGCATATTTGCATACAGTCAGCGTGAAGGGAATAAGCCGCCATCCTAGAATATTCCAGATCCACATCTTCAGTATAGACCTCCAGTACTGACCACCTCCATCAGAACAGACCTCCCCCAATGCATGCTCTTGGTATATACTTCCCTCAGTATAGACACCTTTCTTCATGTCAGCCCCCCCCCCCCAAGTATATACCCCTCCCTTGTAGACCCTCCAAGCATAGATCCCTCCCCTAGCCTACATCCCTCCAACCCTCGTCTCTCTACCAGGGCTGGACGGACAGAAATTTGGCCCTGCACTTCATCCAGACTGGCCCACATTGACAGGTCTCTCCCGCACACCCCCCCCCCTAGCCACCCGCACCTTCGCTAGCCACTAGCCGTTCTACTTTATTCGAGTAGAACGGCTGGTACTAGTCCTCTTATAGGCAGTACCAGTGGGGAAGCTAGACATTATTTAACCCGGGGCAAAGAATCAGTTCCGTGCCCCCCCATGGGACAAGATTAGGCAGAAGTGAGAAACTCCCAGGCCATAGCTGTTGAGTCAGCTGTCTGTCCCCTTCCCCGTGCTCCTCTGGTCCTCCCCCTGCTCCTCTGGTCCTCCCCCTGCTCCTCTGGTCCTCCCCCTGCTCCTCTGGTCCTCCCCAGGTGAGTGCTGCGGGGAGGGAGAGGTGGTGAGTGCTGCAGGAAGGGAGAGACACAGGAGCAGAGGGGGGCGGCAGTCTGCTGTCACTAAAGCCGGCCAACTGAGCCATCGGCCCACCGGGAAACTCCCTGTAGTCCCAATGGCCAGTCCATCCCTGCTCTCTACAGACCCACTCAGTACAGAACCCCTCTCAGTAAAGACCCTCTAAGTACAGAGCCAAGTCCCAATTCACCCCCTCAAAATAGACCCTCTTGGTACAGTCCCCTGTCACCGCTTTTTAGTATAGATCCACCTACATCAGCATAAATCTTTTCAATATAGACTGACCCTTCCTCTGTAAAGATCCTTTGTCTACACAGAACCCCCCCCCCCCCAATGATAGAGGGGATCTATAGTGAGGGTATATTGGAGGATGTCCATCAATAGACCCAGGGCTGGCCCTGCCATGGGACCTAGTGATCCCAGGCAGCATTTTAAAGCGGAGTTCCACCCAAAAATGGAACTTCTGCTTAATCCACTCCCCTCCCCCTTAGATGCCACATTTGGCATGTAATTTTTTTGGGGGGGAGTGGGGGCTTCAGGAGGAGCGAGACTTCCTGTCCTGCTTCCACTGAGGGGCTGGTAAGGCGATTAGGTTTATTAGGCGATTAGGATTAGGCTTAATCGCCTTACTGCAGCCCCTCCCGTAGGCGATCTAGGACACTGACAGGTCCTAGACGATCGCCTGTCCAATCAGCGGCTAGCCGCGCCGCATGCGCAGTGCAGCTTGCGCATGCGCAGTGGGTGCCCGGCCGTGAAGCCGAAGGCTGTCACGGACAGGTGCCCACAGTAGAAATGAAGACGCTGGACTGGGAGCGGGGAGAGGAGCAGAGCCCCCCCCCCAGTGCGTCGCTGGAATGCTGGAGCAGGTTAGTGATTGTTAATTAAAAGCCAGCAGCTACACTTTTCTAACAAAACTTTTGGCTGGAACACCTTTTTAAGAGGGGCAGCAGCCATCTATCTCCTGAGATCATTGTGAAAATGACATGTAAAATAACTGGAGACCAGCAGCCATCAGACACCAGCCAATGGAATGGAGTCTGGGCGGCCGCTATGTGTATGTGGCCCCACCCCCTTTGCAGGACAATCATTGGCTGGTGTTAGATTGCTGCTGGGTCCCGCCCACCACCAATCACCGCTGAATTTTGAACGCTGATCTCTGTCTGTACAGTGCACATGCACACTGCCTAAGTGCGCTGGATTCCATGTTACAACAGGCAGAGATTTGGGCTCTGCAATCTTGAACACAGAGGAAGCATGGAGACATAATTGTTACCGTGTTCCTGACAGTCTAGATGAGGAATCCAGGCAGAGATGTAGTGAGGAGGGCAGACAGACCAGTGTCAGTCTGCTAGTTCCCAGTCTCCTCTGAATGTGCTCCGTTTTGTTTAGTGACTGTAATCAGACACCTTGAGGCTGCAAACATCTGAGACTGGGAGCCTCTGAAGCAATCAAAGGAAAGTGTCATACCTTCTAATGGCTGCAGTTCCTGGCCATCTGATAACACAAAGCGAGGTTGGTGGGGAGGAGGGGGGCTGCTTCTAGTTCACAGGGTCTGCCCAGCCCCTTGTACTTGGCTGCTGAAGTGCACAGATATGGTTGCTGGCTTTAGGGAGGCTGCAAGTGCAGGAGCTCCTACATTTTTTATTATGTCCCTATGCCCACCATTGTCCCGAATAGAAGGTCGGTACTGAGATGGGTCTGGAAGGGTGGTTTGTGCTGAGGGAAGTTTAGGACTGTGGGGGGAGATCTGTACTGAGGGGGAGGGGGGGTGTCTTCATGGTAGAATATGACCTTGGAGGGGAGATTTTCACTGAAAGGAAGGGGTTTGGTTGTTCGCTTTCCCATGCGGTGTGTTTTTGGAGTCCATTCATTTTAAATGGGCTTGAATTCACACTAGAACACAGAAAAAACTTTAGGTGGTGCTTGCAATATTCTTTATAGGTGGCATAAAGCACCCACAGCAGATCACAAGGGTAGTGCTTTCCAGCAGTATCAAAAATGCTCACAGAACACTCGCTCAACCGTGGGGTTTTACCACCCCCCAAACCCATGTGTAAATGAGCCCTAAGGCCTCATGGCATTCATCCATGTATTCTGGCCTTAATTGTTTACACAGCTGAAGCTGCCTGTTATGGACATAATGGTTGTATGAACACAGCCACAGGTCCAAATTTGACAAATGTGCAAATTGTATGGGAGTGGTCACACTTTAAGGCTATACACACCTGTCACCCATAGTGTAACATTTGCTGGCTGCACACAGCTCCAGCCAAATTAAAGGGGTGTTCCAGCCGCAACTTTTTTTTTTTAAAGTCAGCAGCTTTTTTTTTTTTTAAATAAGGACACTTACCTTGTCCTACTTGCCCGCGCTGATAGCCCCCCCGATGCCGGTCCCACGATCGATCCAGGTCCTGCGCCGCCATTCACACAATGGGAAATAGGCAGTGAAGCCGTACGGCTTCACTGCCCATTTCCTACTGCGCCTGCGTGAGTCTCATGCTGGCTTGTGAATGGGCGACTGCTCTCTGAGAACACACAGTTCCCAGAAAGCAGCGCGCCCCATTCACAAGCAGAAGAAGCATAAGAAAAGACACCGCGGTGTGGAAGAGGCAGATTACGGCCTTCCGCATAACAGGTATTTCGGGTGAGTATTTTTTTTTCACTTTTTTTATTTAATTTTTTTTAAGCTAGATGGGCAAATGTGGTTTTCCTGGGTGGAACTCAGCTTTAACAAGCTACTGATTAACATTGTACAAGCCACAGTGCCCTTGTGACTGACCCCAAAGCCTCATTCACACAAAGCTTTATTTCTCAACACACCTCAGCTCTTATATTTAGTAGGAATTCTGTTGCATCAGGCAGACTGTATGGGACCCCGTGATTTCGAACACCCTGGTTACATGAAGGTGTCGCACACAGTTCACTAAGATTTAATATAGGCTCAGTGTGAGACACCCTCTGTCAGTGCTAATCAGTACCATCAGTGCCAGAGTTTGCAATCAGTGCCACCAATGCCCATGAGTGCCACCTATCTGGGTCCATCAGTGCCACTAAATGCTGCCAAACAGTGCTGCTTGTTAGTACCAATGAGTGACAATCATTGCTGCCAATCTACCTAAGTGCAGAAATGGGGCGATGAACTCAGCAGCCAGGCACATTGTCCATGGGGAGCTGGCCTGGTGGGGCACAGCTTGTTAGATTGTTAAATTTATAACATCTACAAAATAGGAAATAGATTTATGTCATTTTTAATCTGAGTTTAAAAAAAATTGTTATGATATAAAGTGGGCCTTTTGGTGGGCGTGATTTTTTTTGGGGGGGCAGCATTTCATTCCTGGGCCTAGGCAGCACAATGTCTTGGGCCAGCCCTGAATAGACCACCTCCCTTAAAGGCTCCACTGTCACTATAGACCTTTTTATGTAGACCTCTCCCAGCCAACCTCCCTCAGTGTAGAGCCTCTTAGTCCAGATCTCAGTACAGACCCCACTCCCAGGCCACTTCTGTGTAAAGCCCCTCCCTCAGGACAGATCTTTCCTGCTCACCCCCTCAGTATTGGCCACTTATCCCTTTGTACAGACTCCTCTCCCAACCCATCCCCCTCAGTACAGATCCTTTTTAGTTTTACACCTCAAGAGCCCCTCAGTACAGACCCTGAAAAAGTAAACGATGCCCCAGTGATTGTATGGGCAAAGGATATATTTACGCACACGTGTAGCAAGCAATTATAAAGAGATATTATGAGGTTTTATTATACAAACCTGGTTCACATAAATTGTTATAAAATCATTGCAATGTTATGCTAGAGAATTTTATGTAGCTGAATTCTGTATCATACAAAAGGTCTCAGTGAGAAGCCCGAATAGATATAAAGTCAGAAGTCCCAACTTGTTTCTTGTTTACAATGTATAAGCAAAATTAGGTAAGGCACATGGTATATATTGAGGGTCAGTTGGATTAAAAAAAATAAACAGTCAATTTTAAATGGTTTACATTAGACACTGCATATGGATAGAAACAACATGTCCCACAGTCCCATCAGTGACACAAGGATGTATTAGGATAGTTTAGTATGTTTGTAATTCAAAACAAAAATCATTGCAAAGATAAAAGAAAGTAGTTCCACCTGCTGGAAGGGAAAGCAGGACAAAAAAGCTGGAAAAAATAAGGGGGGGGGGGGGGAATACACAGGAAACTGGAGTAAAAGGAATAAGGTACAAAAACAAGGTAGTTCTCAAGGATCAGTAGGATAGCAGAGATGCATAAACATAATATGTTGCAAAATTTCCATAGTAAATCATAAATAAAAAAAAATAGTAATTGACACAAAAGGTAGACAAAGCAACACTAATGGGGGGGGAAGCACATGTCAAAATGGAATAACCAAAAAAAAAGGATTGGCTGGACAAACACATTCAAAGAACAAAATTGAACATTACCTGGTAAACAAAAGACTGCAGTTACTTCACCTTGCCACTGACCAAGTGGTTCCCCCCTGCATGATGTGTCTTCTGGCTGTGCAGAAACCAACTAACACTTTGTCTGGGTATTTGTAGGCAAGAGGGCTGTAAAGTTCACGCCCACATATGGGAACAATGTCCAATGGCAAGGGCAGAAACATACCAGGTGACCCGGAGAGGCTTGTGTAACTACAGGGCGGGCTCCCGGGTCACCTGGTGTGTTTCTGCCCTTGCCATTGGACATTGTTCCCATATGTGGGCGTGAACTTTACAGCCCTCTTGCCTACAAATACCCAGACAAAGTGTTAGTTGGTTTCTGCACAGCCAGAAGACACATCATGCGGTTGGATTTCTTGGACAATGGAAAGGCAAAGTACTGGTAACTTACTATTGTGTGTTTTTTTTGTCAGGTAATGCTCAATTTCATTTTGTCCAGCCGCTCTTTTTATGATTACTCCATTTTGATATGTGTGTTTTTTTGGGTTTGTGTCATGAATAATTTATTTTTGAATTTGTAAATATGTTGCAAAATTTCCATAGTAAATCATGTTACATGTAACTTTTATGTTTAGACACCTTTGTGGTAATCTATTGATCCTTGTGGACTCCACTGTTTTTTTTTTTTTTTGGCACCCCCTGCCTTATTTCTGTTTCCTCCCATTTTCCCCACTTTCTTTTCCAGCAGGCTGCACAACTTTTTATCTGTGCAATGATTGGCAAATTGATGAAGATCCTACACTATCCTAATACAGCCTTGTGTGATGTGGATGATGGGACTGCAGGGTGGTCCTGTCCATGAGCGGTTTCTAAGGTGCATGTGAACCTATTTAAAATGGTTAATTGTAAGTATTAAATTCCAACTACTAGATTTTCCATGCTGCTTCCCTATTTTGCTTATACATTATAGCTCAATCAATGTTCCTTATGTATCGTTATGCTAGCTAATACAGCTTATTTTATAACCCTAAAGGAATATCGCAGTTAATGCTGACATATGTTGCGACTTCTGACATTCACATAATCTAGGCTGGCCCAGACTCCTGCACCATGATAGACCCCCTAGTATAGACCATCCTTGCTACATACTGTCTGCAGCCTGTGTTTTCAACTGTATTGAATTGCTTGTACACAGTACATCAAGACACAAACCAGTGCAGCATTGTAAACTTTGACCTTAATGGTATACACTGAAAACACTTTCTGCAGCTTGTGTCTTAAGCTCTGCTTCCACTATTGTAACCCCACAGTTGCGTTACTTTCAATGTGACTTTTGAAGCGATGTCATGCGACTGGGGAAAACAGTCGCACTGAAGTCAGAACAAAGTAGTGCAAGAACCTTTTGTAGTCGCTGTGACCTGAGTTGCACCAATTATAAAGGGACCTTTGAAATAAGTGAATTTTGACTGTAATGCGACTTCACATGTGTCAAGTCGCATAACTTGCAGTAGTGGTAAAAGCCTTTCTGTACTGTGAACATGCTGATCATCATTAATGCAGACAGTTATTGGACTTTTCTACTATTCCTGTCAAGAGTAACATTTTATATTCACACCACACATAATTGTGTGCATAACGGCGCCTGCGTTTTTTTACGCTACCGATTGGTCAGCTTGGGAACCATCTGGTGTCCTTGTCTTAGATGAGCATGGCAAGATTGCCACGGCTTGGCTATGCTTTTGTAAGATTTAAGTGACATGTTTGGTAGTAAAACCAGCTACATCTACTCCAGCTGCTGACTTAATATTAAAACACTCTTCTGTCCTGGAGTCCAATGATGGCAGCATGGCTGATTTCATCAGCTGTCAAGTACTGCGCTCAAGGATCCTGGCAGAGAAGCATTACTGCTTAATGGCCTGGTCCCTACTGCACATGTGCAAAGCGCACTGCTCTTACTGGCCCGGTAGCGGGGGAGGGGAGTTTGAATTTCTTTCCTGGTCAGTCTATGGTCATAAACCATTCATGTCACAAGTGGATTTTCATTTACAGTTCGGTGTGGGAAACCTGCAATCCACCAGTTCTGAACGCACAGCCCTTGTGATCTGTGTGCGCCAGTGATTTTTTTTATTTTTTTTATTTAATTCAGTATTTATATAGCGGCAAAAGTTTGTGCAGCACACAGTAGTTACAATCATTTTTAATACAGGACTAATCAGAACCCTGTGTTAGAGCTTACTATCTAGAAAGTTAACGACACTTCAGGACCAGGTCACATGCGCAGTACCATGTGCTTGCAATGGATGGGATAGTACCATGCAATCCAGTTGCAGTACATTTCCTAGTGTGCCCTGCTTTGGTGCGATTTCAGCCTGGGTTCACACTTATACGATGCCAGACATCACATGTGATCCGCATTCCTGTGCACATGTGCATTGACTGTGCGATGCAAATTCAGCCATACAAACTGTTGGTCTGCAACACTTTTTTGGTCCGCACTGGAATTGCATAGGTGTTAACACCCATGTGATTCGATTCCTGTCAGATTTCAGTTTGCACTGCATTCCACAAATTATTTGGGGGTGTCATTAAGTTCTGCTTCAACCTTGTGCAGTGCGGGTTCCCACATCGTATCTCCCCCCACAGGCAGCTCACACTGCCCTGTGCTAATCACTGGGTGTCAATACAAAGTTAATAACACCCCAACTTGGTTAGAGGATTGCAGTGCGAACTGATTTCAGACAGGAATCGGACCGCATGGGTGTGAACACCAATGCATTCCGATTCTAGTGCAGACCAAAAAAATCCTGCAACAGTTTGGTGCGACTGATGCAATTTCAGCCATACAGTTTGTATGGCTGTGTTTGCATTACAAAACATCGCCTGTGATGTGCACAGCAATTCTGTGAGTCCCATACAGTGTCTGCCATCACATAACCCAGCCTAACTTTACATTGACACCCGCAGAGGTTCACGGAGCAGTGTGAGCCGCCTGTGAGATCCAATTCGGAAACCCATACAGGAATCGCTCTGGTTCCTGCATTGCACAAATGTGAACAGGACTCAAAATGAATAGACTCAAATTGCATTGCACTGAATGGCATGTGGATTGCGCAGTAATGCACTGTGCTTTCCTGTGTGATGCAGTTTTGATACAATCGTAAGTAGTCAATCTCATCTTGCCACCATGCAAGGTCATAATGGGATTGGTTCTAATAGTGTCCTGTTCATAAACAAAGTATCTCAGTTTTGAGTCAATGAGCACCACCATCAATATTCCCCCTGGATGATCAACTCAATTTAACCAAAATTGAGACTAAATTGATCAAAAGGGAAGTTATGACTTTAAAATTGCAGATTTGATCGTTTTGCACATCTACTGGATTACAAAAAGTTAGTTTGTACGGCCAGTGTTATAATTTTCATGGACACTGTAAATAAAGTAGAACTAAAGACAAAACATTTCTTAAAGTAAAACTAAGAGCCGGTTCACACAGGGGCAACATGACTCTGGGCGTGACTTTTTGAGGCGACTTCAGCGCGACTTGGGGCGACTTCAAGTCGCCTCCATTACAGGCGTCTTTGCCAGTGGTCAAACAGTAATCAGCTCTGTGGGAGGGAGGGGTTTGCCTGAGAACTATTTTCTTTCTGTAAAGTTGCTTCAGTTGAGACGGATCTGACTTGGAGGCGACTTCCATTGAAATCAATGAGTGCAAGTCGCCTAGAAGTAGTACAAGAACCTTCTTGAAGTCGGAGCAACATCAGTAGTGTGCACTAAGACACCTCTCATTGACTTGTAATTTGACACGTCGTGCAACTTCGGGGTGACATAAGTCACCCCCCAGGTCGCAGTAGTGTGAGCTGGCTCTTAACCTCCCTGGAGGTATGATTCTTTCAGATTTTAGGTGCTGAAAGCAGTACCATTATTTGCAAGTTAATTTGGCGTTTTATACTGTAGGCTTGTAATTAAGAATTACTCACATCTGACCAAACTAGTCTAATAGGCATCCCGGGTATGAATTTTGAAAAACAAAATATAAATTATAAAATAATTATAACAATATAATTATAGTAAAAATTATTCAATAATGCAATCAAATCAAAATCACTGAAATTTGCTCAGTTGCAGAATTGTCGGTCATTATTTATTTTTGACGAATTTCCCCACAAATCGATATCGCTTAATTCTGCAAGTGATTATAATTATCGCTGTTTTTTAGCTGATCTAAAACCATTTTTGACATTAAGGGACACTTTTGGTTGCTATGGGCAATCTACAGTTGACAGGCAGAACCGTTTTTATTATATAAAAGAACATGTAGGGCCCTGGGCAATGTGTTTACTTTTTTGAATATGGCGCTGTTCTCCGCCCCCGTGCGTCGTAACGTTGCAGGGAACGGAGCTCGGCGGCACACGGGGACACTGTGAATCGAGCGAGCACTCGCTCGCACAGTGTGGATGCATCGCTGGATCCCCGAACAATGTAAGCAAACCATGCCTGTGGATTCATCGAGGCGAGCCCAAGTCTGACTCGGGGTTACCAATCGCAGCATGAAAATCTAACCCCGAGTCGGATTTGGGAATACCGCCAAAGAGGTTAAAGCAGCTTTTTTGTCTTTTGATTAGAGATGTATAGGCACACCTGACAGTTTTAATTGCTATCTGTGCCCCTTTAAGATTTACCCTCTATTGGTCCTGTTTGCCATTGAAAGTGAAATACTGCAGTATGGCTTTATGAACTGCTTTGTTGTGTCAAGGCTTTCCTTGGACACTTGTGTACTATTATGTAAAGTCAGCTCTAAGGCCTTTTTACATTGCAATCTGCAATGGATGTGTCCTGAAACTGTACAGAATTTCAGTTCAGCCAGGCAGCCATCTTTAAATATAAAGTGTGTAGGGTGCTAGCTAGTAAAGGTACATTGTACTTGGGTTGCCTGCTAGTAAAGGTTTTAGTGTACTTTTGGTAACTTATTCTGCAAGGCCTAGTCTAATCCTGAGTGCATCAATGTTTTTGACTATTCTGCCCACAGTCATTTTTCCCTAGTTCGTCTTTCAGGACAGCACCTTAGAGAGAGATCCCGGCTCCTCCCCTTCTAGGAAACACCGCCTTCTTCAGATCTTTAAAGCCTCATCCTCCCACTGGCCCTTCAGTTATGGTGTTTCCTCCGGTGGGGAGACATCGCTGGGGAACCAGGGCTGTTAGCCAGGGAGGCTAAGGCAGTGTTTTTCTAGAGGGGCAGGATCCGGGAGTGTCCGGTATTGTGCTCCTTATTTTCCTTTCAGAATTTAAATTGGCGCCAGGTCAGAACGAGGGTGTTCGCATACCTGTGATAGCGCCGTGCCTCTCAGCGTTCTTTGGGGAAAAGTAGCAGCTGGGAGGTCCGCTCTTGCGTGCGCCTAGGGTGGCGCTGTGTGTCATCCTAATTCCCCTTCCATCCCCAGCTTGGAGCTCAGTGGCTGCGCCGGATGACGGGTGACGTCAGTTCCGGCGGAAGGGGGCGGATCGACACACGAGGCCGCGTCTTCCGGTTCCGGACGCGGCCTAGTAAGACGGACACAGCACTTTGGCTGGTACGGTCGCCGGTTCAGCTGTAGAGACAGCGTCGTGCGGGACCAAGGGCCACCTCTTCCGTGTACAGGATGTCGGAGGCAGAGGCCTCTAGAATCGCTCCTGAGGAAAAAGTCGCCAGCCAAACAAAGGTCAGTGGAACTCTGGGGTGGTGTTTCCCTGTCTCACAAACCCCTGTTAAGCTCCACAGTGGTGTTTTTTTCCTGCCTGGTGGTCGGTGGGAGTTGAGTGGGTCCCTGGTGGTGGATGGTCCCGGGGACAACGCACTCTGGGTGATCCCTGTTACCCTTAGCTGGGGGGTTCTGGTTAACACTGCTGCTCTTTTTCTGTGTCTTTCAGAAATACACAAGCAAATCGCTCCATGGCTCTAAGAGAAAGTGCCCTGTCTGCAGGTCCACGTTAGGGGAAACTTGGGACAAGACTCTCTGTAGAGGGTGTATGGATGCGGTAGTGAGAGAGCAGACAGCAGAACAAGGGGTAGATCTGGCGGCGTCAGTTAAGGAGCTTTCAAGCACCTTTCAGTCATTTAAAACTCTGTTTGCAAATTTTCAGTTGCCCCAGAGCACCCCTCCCCCAGTACAACAGGCAGTTTCACCTGATCCACCGGAACCCCTCCCTAGTGGGGCAGAGAGACCGGTAGGGTCGGCAGAGGAAATTGAGGAAGAAGCAGGCAGCGCTCCCTCTGATTCTCAGGGTGAATCAGATGAAGAGGGGATGGACGGGGAGTCCACAAAACCCTCACTTTACAAACTCTCTCTAGAGGAGGTTGAGGAGCTTTTAGGAGCTATCCATACCACCCTAGGGATACAGGAGGAAAGGAAGCCGCTGTCCCTGCACGACCAAATGTACAGAGGCTTAGGGGAACAGAAAAGGAAAGTTTTCCCAGTCCATGATGTTCTGGTCGATGCCATCAAGAGAGAATGGCAGGATCCGGAAAGGAAACCTTTTTTCTCAAAGGCGCTGAAAAGATTTCCTTTTGAGGAGGGAGAAACCTTAATTTGGAATAAGACGCCTAAACTTGACGCGGCTTTTTCCCAAGTTTCTAGACACAGACCTAGCCTTTGAGGACATGGGGGTACTCTCTGATCCCATGGATAAGAGGATGGATTCCCTGTTAAAGAAAACCTGGGATTCCTCCCAGGGTAATCTTAGGCCAGCAATGGCGGCTACAGTGGTAGCCCGCAACTTGGAGTACTGGCTGACTCAGATTAAGTCCCATATCGAGGCAGGTACAGCAAAGGAGACAATTCTCTCCTCTTTCCCCATGCTACTGAAGGGGGTAGCTTTCTTGGCAGACGCCTCAGCGGAGTCTATTCATATGTCCGCAAGGTCTGCAGCATTGTGCAACTCAGCCAGAAGGGCCTTGTGGCTCAAAACCTGGCAGGGGGACAGTGCGTCCAAAGTAAAACTTTGTGGTATCCCGCTTACGGGGGATTTGTTGTTTGGTCCTGGTCTGGAAGCAGTCCTAGACCGGACCGCCGACAAAAAGAAGGCGTTCCCCGTTAAAAAGAAGTTTGGGGAACAGCCAAAAAAGAGGTTTCGATTTCGTGGAAAATCGGAGACACCCAGGTCAGGTTCCCAGAAGAAAGGTTGGGGACAGAAGGGGAAGGGTCGAGGGGGAGCAATTTTTCGTCCTGAACCCCCCAAAAAGACCAATTGACTCCAAAACAGTGGGAGGAAGATTGGGGGTCTTCCTTCCACAGTGGGAAATGATTACCTCCAACCAGTACATCTTGGAGATCATCCGAAGGGGTTACAGGCTAGAATTCTCAACCCCTCCCCCCCTCAGACTGTTAATTACCAACCTTCCGAAGTGTGTGGAAAAGTCTTGTGCCCTCCTCTCCTCACTCCAGGAATTGGAGGAGCAGCAGGTGGTTGTTCAGGTCCCGACCAGGGAGATAGGTGGGGGTTTTTACTCCCACATCTTTGTGGTCCGCAAGCCGTCGGGAAAGTTCAGGCTTATCCTCAACCTAAAACCTTTAAATACCTCGGTCAGGTACAAGAGGTTCAGAATGGATTCGATCCATTCTGTAAAAGCCCTTCTCCCGCCAAACTGCTTTATGGCTTCGATCGACCTAAAGGACGCTTACCTACATATCCCCATAGCAGAGGAACATCAGAAGTTCCTGAGGCTAGCAATAAACACCGGGGATCAGGTACTGCACCTACAATTCAGAGCCCTTCCTTTCGGCCTGTCATCTTCCCCCCGCATATTCACAAAGGTAATGGCAGAGGTCTTGGCCTTCCTGCGACTCAGGGGAATTCTGATAGTCGCATACCTGGACGACCTTCTATTGTTCGCCCCCTCCCCAGAACAATTGAATCGGGACTTACAGTCAGCCAGAGACATTTTGGAAAGCTTGGGTTGGCTCATAAATCCAGAAAAGTCCAACCTAATCCCGTCACAGAGGGTGTCCTTCCTGGGGTTTATTCTGGACTCAACAGTTCAAAGGGTCTTCCTTCCCCCAGAGAAGGTGCAAAAGGTGGACAAGGCCATGCTGTTTCTGCAGGGCAGTGGCCAGGTCTCCATAAGAAAGGCAATGTCCGCCCTGGGGTTGCTGACCTCCACCCTTCCAGCAGTACAGTGGGCGGGCCTTCATTTTCGTCCCCTTCAACTCTTCATCTTGAAGGTGTGGGACCACAGCCAGGGGTCATTGGATTCCCTAGTCTCTGTCCCAAGTCAAGTCAAACGGTCCCTCTGGTGGTGAAGGGGAGCAAACTTGTCTCAAGGCCTAGAGTGGGTTCTGCCCATATCCAGGACGGTCACAACCGACGCCAGCAACACAGGTTGGGGAGCACATTTGGGTTCTCGCTGGGTACAGGGCACCTGGGCGTTAGTGGAGGCAGCAAAGTCCTCCAATTGGAGGGAATTGAGGGCAGTGTCACTGGCCCTTGTCTCATTCCAAGAAGATCTGCGGGGTCACCATGTTCGAGTTCGAACAGACAACTTGTCGGCAGTGGCTTATATCAACAAGCAGGGGGGCACAAGGTGCGGCCCCCTCTGGCTGTTGAGAGGCCATTTTCAGATGGGCCGAGATCAATGTCCTGTCCCTGTCAGCCTTACATCTGAAGGGAGATCAGAACTGCTTAGCAGACTTCCTCAGCAGAACAACGCTGAGGGAGGGCGATTGGTCACTGAGTCAGGAGGTTTTCAGGATGATAGCCCAGAGATGGGGGCCGCCATGCGTAGACCTTTTTGCCTCCAGGCAGAACGCCAAGGCGGACAGGTTCTTTTCTCTAAGCAGGTACGATGGAGCTTTAGGGATAGATGCACTAGCTCAGAAATGGGAATTTTTCAGGTGTTATGCCTTCCCCCCTCCGGTTCTGATCCCTGCAGTGTTGAGGAAATTTCAACAAGAGAACACAACCTTAATTCTAATTGCCCCATATTGGCCCAGGAGACCGTGGTTTTCAATCCTAAGGAACTTGGCTGTAGAGCCCCCCTGGCTTCTACCAGCTCGGAACAACCTTCTCACTCAAGGTCCAGTCTGCTGCCCTCACGTGGACAGGTGGAAACTTGCAGCCTGGTTTCTGAGGAGGAGTTGCTGAGGGGAAAAGGGTTTTCAGATCGCTTGGTTGCGACCCTACTAAATTGTAGGAAAAAGGAAACGCAAACCATCTACCACAAAGTGTGGAGACGATTCAATTCATGGTGCTCTGAAAGCTCCTTCAGTGTACACAGTTCCGTAGCAGTACTAGAGTTCCTACAGGCGGGGGCAGATAAGGGATTGGCTCTCAGCACTTTGAAGGGACAGGTGTCAGCCTTGAGTGTATTTTTAGAGAAAAATCTAGCAGGGGATCCCTGGATAGTAAGATTTTTTAAATCTTTGAGTAGGCAGAGGCCAGTTGGTGTGACCCCTTTTCCCGTATGGGATCTTTCCTTAGTTTTGCAGGCCCTTACGGGAGATCCTTTTGAACCATTGGGGTCATGCTCTTTGAGGTTAATCACTCTCAAAACTGCATTTTTGGTAGCGATTACGACGGCACGTCGAGTAAGTGAACTCGAGGCCCTCTCAATCAAAACTCCTTTTTTTCAAGTTTTTCCGGATCGTATTGTTTTTAAGACCGATCCGGCCTTTTTGCCAAAGGTGGCCTCGAGGTTTCAGAGGCCAGGAAATCATTCTGCCAACATTTTGTTCAAACCCGGTGAGGGAAAAAGTTTATTTTTCACAACCTAGATGTAAGGAGGTGCGTCCTTCAATATTTGGAGTGCACCAAACAGTTTAGAAAATCAGATTCCTTTTTTGTTTTATTTTCAGGGGCTAGAAAGGGTTCTAGAGCCTCCAGGCGTACTATAGCGGGCTGGATTAGAGCAGCTATTAGTCAAGCTTATGTGTTAAAGGGGATGGAGCCTCCAGTAGGAATCAGGGCACATTCTACTAGAGCAGTGGCGACTTCACAGGCGGAATGGGCTGGTGCTTCTCCAGAGCAGATCTGCAGAGCAGCGACATGGTCGAGTTTTGCTACCTTCGTAAAGCACTACAGACTAGACCTGCTGTCAGCACAGGACCAAGCCTTTGGTCGTAAGGTGCTACAGGCAGTAGTCCCACCCTAAGGTAAGGTACTCGCTTATCCTCTCTAAGGTGCTGTCCTGAAAGACGAACTAGGGAAAAATGGAGTTACTTACCGGTAACGTCCTTTTCCAGGAGTCTTTCAGGACAGCACCGCTACCCACCCAGGGTTTGAAGATTGGAAGACTCATCACATGAGGGCGTCAGGTAAGATAAAGTATTCTTGTATAACGTTGTCTTGTGTCTCCCCAGTTGGCCGGAGGTACTCTGTAAGAACTGAAGGGCCAGTGGGAGGATGAGGCTTTAAAGATCTGAAGAAGGCGGTGTTTCCTAGAAGGGGAGGAGCCGGGATCTCTCTAAGGTGCTGTCCTGAAAGACTCCTGGAAAAGGACGTTACCGGTAAGTAACTCCATTTTTTCTTAAGTTTTAAATTATCAACTCTGGGGGTAACAGTCTGAAAAATCAAACACCATAAGCTGTGCATGTAGGCTGTACAGAAATCTTATTGTAAACACAAAAAAAACATAATCTAAAGTATAACTAAAAACAAAACTTTTTTGTTGTCTCTCGTAAAGAGACTCAGTCTCTCTAATTGTCACCAGGAATAGAGATGGCACCAGACCTAAAAGGTCCTAAATGAGGACCTTGGTTTTTTGTGAACTGTCTTAAGGCCCTTTGATACGGTGGTTCCGATTTGGTCCGCCTGTCGGTTTTTCAGATAGACCTGATAGAAAAGTCATGCATTCCTATGGACAGGTAGGTGTAAACAGGCTTGTCTGTTAACACCTGCCTACCTCCAGGCCTGATCGGTCTGCTAAAAAAGCAAGGCCATCTGTCCTTTTCCATTAAGGTGTTGGATTGGAGGGTAGTTGGGTGTAAGGCCTCTTACACACAGATCAGTTTTTCTTCAGGTTTTTCTTTTCAGTTTACCAAATCCATCTAATGAGGTCAAACCTCAAGAGTCTAAATTTGTATGCAATCAGGCAGGCCCTTGTACTACATAGTTTTGGTAAACTGAAAAGAAAAACCTGAAGAAAAACTGATCTGTGTGTAAGAGGCCTAAATGGACAGTAAAGTCTGCTCTGCAGAAACTGCAGACAGTTGTCATCCATCTGCTCCGATCCTAAAATCATCTGTGCTGATCGTAATAGAAGACACTGTGTGAAAGATCCCTCATCGCCATACGTCTGTTTTTATCAGACCACGTCAGATGCCAGCAGACATGTCACCGCTGACATTCAACGCTCCATAGAAATGTATAAAGCGGTCATTCATGTCCATCGTCAAAACTGGCGGACCTGAATGGTCCGACCGTGTAAAAGGGGCCTAAAGGGACAGTTGGGTGGCACAATCCATCTTAAAATGTTACGATAATTTAAACAATTTAACCTTGCAGCTGCCATGGTGCTCATGCATAGAGGTATATTTGGTAAGGTTGAATAAAGACAAATGTCCATCCAGTTACACCTGTGTAGGTGTACATGTGTAGATAAGTGATCTTAAAGGTGCCATAACAGGTCACGTTTTCAGGATTTCCCTCAGATGAAACGGCTGTGGTAATTACTAAGGCAGTGAGCCTGATTAAATCACCTGTGCTAAATGGAAAGCCTGAATACATGACTTGTTGGGGCACCTTAACCACTTAAGGACCGGACCAATATGCTGCTAAATGACCAAAGGTTTTTTTACAATTCGGCGCTGCGTCGCTTTAACAGACAATTGTGCGGTCGTGCGACGTGGCTCCAAAACAAAATTTGCATTCTTTTCTTCCCACAAATAGAGCTTTCTTTTGATGGCATTTGATCACCTCTGCGATTTTTATTTTTTTGCGCTATATACAAAAATAGAGCGAAATTTTTGAGAAAAAATCTTTTACTTATAAGAAAAATCGAATAAACGAAATTTTAGTCAAACATTTAGGCCAAAACGTATTCAGCCACATGTCTTTAGTAAAAAAAATCACAATAAAAAAAATTTGCTACCTAGCGGCAACAGGGACACTAATACAGCAATCGGAGAAACGATCCCTTTGTGACATTGGCAATAGGGAGTGAAAGGGTTAACTAGGGCAGTGATCAAGGGGTTAAAACTTTATTAAAGGGGTACGGGGCTACCCTGGACCTGGCTGCCACACTGGCTGCCACACTGGCTGCCACACTGGCTGCCACACTGGCTGCCACACTGGCTGCCACACTGGCTGCCACACTGGCTGCCACACTGGCTGCCACACTGGCTGCCACACTGGCTGCCACACTGGCTGCCACACTGGCTGCCACACTGGCTGCCACACTGACGTACCCCCCGTGCAATACTCTATCGTTTTTTTCAGGCTTCCCAGCCTAGACCTCTCCAACTAAAGAGATGTAACCAGTAAAAACATTTAAAGCATCGCCAATGGGGATTTTTAAATAGCGAAGTTTGGCGCCATTCCACAAGCGTGTGCAATATTGAAGGTTGACATGTTGGGTATCTATTTACTCGGCGTAACTTCATCTTTCATATTCAAAAACATTGGGCTAATTTCACTGTTTTTAAAGCACAAAACAGTTTTATTTCCAAAAAATTGCTGTGCAAATACAATACGCGATATAAAGTTGCAACTACGCTATTGTATTCTCTAGGGTCTTTGCTAAAAAAAAGCATATATAATATTTTGGGGTTCTATGTAATTTTCTAGCAAATGATGATTTTTCCATGTAGGAGAGAAATGTCAGAATTGGTCTGGGTGTTTCAGAACGCCTGGTGGCGTTCCCTGCATGTTGGGCTTCTGCATGTTGGGCCTCTGTATGTGGCGACGCTGTATAAGTCTAACACATGTGGTATCGCCATAATCAGGAGTAATAGCAGAATGTGTTTTGGGGTGTAATTTGTGGTATGCATATGCTGTGTGAGAAATAACCCGCTAATATGAATTTTGTGGAAAAAAAAAAAACTTGATTTGGCAAAGAATTGTGGGAAACAATGACAACTTCAAAACTCACAATGCCTCTTTCTAAATACCTTGGAATGTCTTCTTTCCAAAAAAAAAGGTCATTTGGGGGGTATTTGTACTTTTCTGGCATGTTAGGGTCTTAAGAAATGAGAGGCTGTCGGTATATCAAATTGATAAATTTTCGGTAATTGGTACCATAGCTTGTAGACCTATAACTTTAACCCAGACTAAATATCCACATTTTTTTGGTTTTGTTACCAAAGATATGTAGCGGTATACATTTTAAACCAAATTTATGAAGAAAAATAACTTTTGCTAAATTTTATATTAAAAATGAAGAAAAAATCATTTTAAGTTTTCAGTTTTTCATTTATAGCGAAAAAAATAACCGCAGAGGTGATCAAATACCACTAAAAGAAAGCTCTATTTGTGGGGAAAAAAGGACAACAATTTCATTTGGTTAGTGTTGTATGACTGAGTTGTCATTCAAACTGTGAGCACCGAAAGTTGAAAATTGGTCTCATTAAGGGGGTTTAAGTGACCAGTGGTTAATTGAGGTCCTCCGGTCCCCTTAATTTTTTGTTGCCCTTCTCCAGTATATCCATAAAAAATAAATCTATACTCTATTCAGTTAATATCTGAACCACTCCTTTTTTTACTAGTCTGCCACTCATTCAGTTAGTAACCCTCCGGTCAGTTACCGTATTTATCTTGCTATAACGCACCCCGGCGTATAGCGCGCACCCCCAACCTAGAAGGTAAATTCCATAAAAAAAATACTTTGATTGGATGTCCCTCGTCTGTGTCTTGCCCGCTGTCCATCGTGTCCATCGGCGGCCTTGTCCGGTCCGGCGTCCTTCTGCGGCCATCGTGGTGTCCTCCCCGCTCGATCCCCGCTTTCCGCGCTGTTTGAACCACTCTGCCGACATACCAAGCGCAGTACACTCGGGTCTAGTCGGGCAGGCTCGGCTCCTCTCACGTAAAGGACGCACAGGACATGACCGCGAGCCGAGCCTGCGTCCATCGGCGGCCTTGTCTGGTCCGGCGTCCTTCTGCGGCCATCGAGGTGTCCTCCCCGCTCGATCCCTGCTTTCCGCGCTGTCTGAACCACTCCGCCGACATATACCAAGCGCAGTACACAGGTCTAGTCGGGCAGGCTCGGCTCCTCTCACGTAAAGGACGCACAGGACATGACCGCGAGCCGAGCCTGCCCGACTATACCTGAGTGTACTGCGCTCGATATATGTCAGCGCAGTGGTTCAAACACAGCACGGGAAGCGGGTATCGGCGTATATCGCAAAAATATGCGCGTTATACGCCAGTAAATGCGGTAAATGAACGTGGTTGCTGGACTTCCCTGAAAGCTGTTTTACCAACAACTGTCTGTTTACACTGTCTCCTTGGTTCTTCCAGTTGCTTTCTTGGGTCCAATACTTTTTTGTGCTGAATCATTTTCTGGGGCTCTTAAAGTCTGCAATTAAAGTATACTACTTGGGGCTCATCCACATGGGCACTTGGCTCGTACAGTATGAATCAGCAGGAGTTTGGTGCAAGCAGACTATGCTTTAAGGCAGATTTAGGGGGCCTCAACTGTGACCCCTGACATCACCAAAGGGTCGCACATAATGTTCAATATATAGTATTTAATGCTTGGAAGGACTATCAGATACTGCAGGTCTAAAGAAAATAAGGGTTAAATACTGTATGCATTCAGGGCTACTCACCCATACATGCCTGTCACATTAAAAAATGTGGCTGCTTTCCTACACCAGGGGTAAGCAACCTTGGAGGTAAACAATATGGGAGAAATGTAAGATCACTGGGCAAAGTATCAACTCACACCTGATTTAAACCTCAGTTCCTATTCTACCATGTCACAATTGCATGCATTGCACGGCAATCATGGGTTTAAATCCGGTAGTGAGGGGGCAACGTTCTCTCCTCACGACCTGTCAAACACTTAAAGCCCTTTCACACTCATCGCCAGGGCCTCGGTGAAGTGTCGCTATTTTTAGCGGCGCTTTACTGTCATTTTAGAGGTACTTTTTGCCTGCTAGCGGGGTGCCTTTAAACCCTGCTAGCGGACGAAAAAGGGTTAAAGGCACTGCTTATTGGTTTAAATGTGCAGGGGTGCTTTAGGAGCAGTGTATACACTGCTAAAGTGCCTCAAATCTGCTTACAGGACTTTTAATGTCCTGGCAGCACACTGCTCCATTGTGAAAGCCATCGGTCTATAGTGCTATAGCCTGACTCGTTCAAGTAAATGGGCCACCTCTGCAAGCGCCCTGCAACTGCATGCTTCTGCGGGTCCAAGGGGTTAAAGCATGTGGTGAGAGAGAAACACGATGCTGCCTGCTTTAACCCCTTTTTTTTTGTACTGCACAAGGTTGCAGGGCGTTTGCAAAGCAGCCTCATTCACTTGAATGGGTTGTGCTTGGCAGGTGCTACACCAACCATGACATGGTGGTGTATAACTCTTGCTACGGCTGCAACATGTGTACACCTCTGGCCACAGCAGCTAAAGGGGTTGGGGCAGGGGTGGTAAACACAATTAAACAGTTATTAAAATGAGTTTGCTAAGTACCAACAGAGCAGTATGAAAAAGAAAAAAATGCACCAAAAATAATCCACTAAAGTATTTAAACAAACAGACAAATATATACTTTATAACATTGTATAGGAACATGTAATCCCATATGGTGCTCAATAGATATCTCCTATGGACTGGTGCTTGGACTAAGTGCCCCACATAAATGTGCACTCACCGCAAAATATGGACCACCTATTGCTAGTGTGGTCTAGTAAGCATGTGGGGATACCCCGAACTCGGGTATTTAGGATGACGTCTTATTGGTAAAGATGTGCCTCATAAGGGATGAATAGGATCAAGACAGAGCCTTATTGTGCAATGCCGTCTAAAAAACATTTATTGGTTCCACAAAATTAAAAAAATTACACTTGCATTGTTAAGTGCCAAATAGTCCTGGCACCCGGCATGTATAGCAGGCAATTGATTAAAAGGGTAATCATCTCTGAACGAGAGCCCCTGTAGCAGTGTCCTGGTGCATGATTCCTGGTAGTTTCAGTTAGAGCGGAAGTAACACGAGGATGCAGTATTACCTCAACATTTTTCCAATTACAAAGCCATCATCGGGAAGTAGTCACTCCGCCATATTGGTTGAGGGCATTCATGCCCTCACTATAAATTTAGTTGGTTACCAGTTAGGAGACAATATTTTGTCTCCTATATACTTAGGGGCTGCTTACAATCGAATATTAACTGCTGCAACAATGGTGAGGGGGATAACTATCATAAAAAACATATATTAGCAGTGAACGTTGATAAATACATGTAAACAATAAAGAAAGATATGAGAAAAAGAGGTAAAATGGGTGGCCCTCTAGTGGCCAAAATAACTTTTTTGTATATACAAAGTTAGTGCCATGTATTGAGCCCCAAAAGAACCATCTTGTGGTGAAATGTCCTGAAATTAGTCCTGAATTGCCAAATTTATCAATTATAATTTTAATTGAAATAAAATCAAATTTAAGTGTTTGTGTTAGATAAATAAAATGCATATGTGTTAAACCCTAGTTGTAGGGTAAAGCATTATGTGAAAAATGTATTTAATAAAATTCCCTTGTTAAACGCCCCATAAATAAAAAATATATGCTTTATATAAATCATGAATATGTGCGTCCCCTGAGTGATCTAACCGTAGGTGTGCAATGCATCACTTTAATGTGTAAAAATAATACACTTTACTATATAGTAGCAGGTTTAAAATTAAACTGTAATGAAACAATTTAAAAATCTGCAATAAAACTAAATCTAATTCCACATTTAACCCTTGTGGAATTAAGTCTAAGTCAAAAATCCACCTGGTTTAATTCTGGGATATCTTCAGTCATATTGGCCACCTCTCCATGGTATGTTAATGTGAATAGCATAGAATATTAAATTAGATGGATCTCTGTTGTGCGCCAACCTAAAATGGTTGGTTAGTGTTTTGGGAAACCATTTTGGTTAGTTGTGTTTAGTTAACTTTTTGTGAGTGTTCTAATAGTTCTACCCACATACTGAAAGCCACATGTACATTCCAAAGCATAACACGTGTCTCGTGCCACAGATGATGAATGGTTTGGGATATTCCTTGTTAGTCTGGGAAATGAAGGATACCTTTTTATCAAGGTGCCCTGCGTGTATGTCTACAGGGTCCACATCTGCCACACCTGTACAAAAAACTTCCAGGTTGAACATGGCAGTGGCTAATCTTTTGGGGGGTCAGGAATGTTTTTAACCAACCTTGTTAACCTTGGTGCCATACGGTAAATGAATATAGGTTTGATGGGTAATACTTTATTTAGGACAGGATCTTTGTGTAAGATGGACCAATTTTTCTTTATACTTTGTTCCAAAGTCCTGAATTGTTTACTAAAACCAGTAATAAAAGTAACCTAATATTCTGATTTTATTTAAGAGTTTGTCTATCCAAGGCTCCTACTTGTTTCCTCACTTTCGATGTGTTTTGGGAGTACCCTTTATCCATAAACCTATGAATAAGTGCATCTGTTCTATGTAATCCTGTTGAAAAGAGCAGTTACGTTTTGATACGCATAAATTGGCCTTTGGGAATGGCCATCTTCCACCTAGGATGGTGACAGCTTTTAGTGGGTATATATCCATTTATATCTGCTTTTAAAATGGGTTTTGGTGTTCAGCACACCATCCTGTTTGAAGATGTGTAAATCAAAGTCTATATTCTGTTTATGCAAAGTGACCGTAAACTTCATGCCATAGATGTTTTTGTTCTGGTCAATGAATGAGTTGAGAGGTCTGCCCCCCGTCTATACCACTAAAATGTCATCTATTTCTTCGGTATGATTCTAATCCTGGCCACAAATTTGCATATATTTCCTCCTATTAAGGCATATTTTGCCCCATTGTGACACCTTTTATTTAATTGAAGTGTTGATGGCATACCAAAAAAAGTTGTTGGTCATAGCTCATAGCAAACTATTTAGGATAGTGCTTTTGTCTATACTTTAAGTTAGTAAACCTATTTAAGGCCTATTTCACTGCATTCAAAGCATCAGTTTGACAAATATTTGTGTACAAAGACGCAACGTCTATGGTGATCAAAATACTGCTTTCATTGATTTTATTATTTGTAGATGATTGATAACCTCTTTGCTGTCTTTCAAATACGATGGACTTTTCCGCCCCCCAGCGTGCCGCATCATCCACCCTGATTGACAGCAGCGCTAGCCAATGGCTGCGCTGCTATCAATCCGCCCAGCCTAGCCAATCAACGGCCAGGCTGGGAACCGAAGAGGACGACGTGGACGCGCCCGGGAGATTCGAACGGTCAGGTAAGTACAACGGGGGCTCAGGGCGGGCCGGTGCTGCTAGATGTTTTTTTACCTTCATGCATAGGATGCATGAAGGTAAAAAAAACTTGTACCTTTAGAACCCCTTTAACACCCTAGAGAATAAAATGGTGATCGTTGCAATACTTTGTGTCATGCCATATTTGCGCAGCGGTCTTACAAGTGCACTTTTTTTGGAAAAAAATTAAAAAAAATTAATTAAAAAAGACAGTAAAGTTATCACAATTTTTTATATTGTGAAAGATAATGTTACGCCGAGTAAATTGATACCCAACATGTCATGATTTAAAATTGCGTCCACTTGTGGAATGGCATCGAACGTTTACCCTTTAAAATCTCCATAGGCGACGTTTAAAAAAAATCTACAAGTTGCACGTTTAGAGTTAGAGGTCTAGGGCTAGAATTATTGCTCTTGTTCTAACGATCGCGGCGATACCTCACTTGTGGTTTGAATACCCTTTCACTTATGCGGGCGCTACTCATGTATGTGTTTGCTTCTGTGCACAAGCTCGTCGGGACGGGGCACATTTTCTGGCTCCTAACTTTTTAGCTGGCTCCTAGGTTCCAAGAAAATTTGTCAAGCCCTGCTCTAAGGCCCCTTTCACATTGAGGCGTGGAGCCGCGGTGACGGTATAGCCGCGCTATTTGTAGCGCCGCTATACCGTCGTGTTTACCGCGATATTCGGGCGCTAGCGGTGAGGTTTTAACCCCCGCTAGCGGCCGAAAAAGGGTTAATACAGCCCGCGTTGCGGGCGGTATTACCGCGATATTACCGCGGTTTCCCATTGATTCCAATGGGAAGGCGCGCTATAGGAGCGGTGAACACACCGCTCCTATACCGCGGTAAAGATGCGGCTAGCAGGACTTTTGGAGCGTTCCTGCTAGCGCACCGCTTCAGTGTGAAAGCCTTCGGGCTTTCACATTGAACACAACAGAGCATGATTTTTCATGCGGTATAGCAGTGCTATTTTTAGCGCTGTACCGCATGAAAAACGCCTCAATGTGAAAGAGGCCTAACGCACGCGGCGATACCTCACATATGTGGTTTAAACAGCGTTTACATATGTCGGCGGGACTTGTGAGTGCATTTGCTTCTGCGCGCGAGCTACCGGGGACGGGCATTTTAATTTTTTTTTTTACATATTTACATTTTTTGTACCCGGACGTCATCACATTGCGCCCGGTTCCTCCTACGGTCATAGAGATGACTGGTGACCATCTGGTCACCAGTAATCTCTAAGCTTCCTGCCAGCGCCTGACATTTCTTTCTCCGGGCCCCCGATGGCACGGGAGAGCCCGGAGAAGAGGCAGGAGGGGTGCTAACGATCAAGAACGATCAAGCGGTGGTACTGCTGCTATGATCATTATGTTGAACAGAATCGCCGGCAGTAGAGAAGGACATCATTGAGATCCCCCCACAAAGCCCAGGACATCATATGACGTCCATCCAGGATGGGAGATCCATCTGTGGACGTCGTATGACTATGGGCAGGTATTGAAGAGGTTAAAATAAACAATGAAAAACACAATGAAAGAAAATCATGCAGCTAACAGAACGCAATTTACATAGATAGTATAAACAGACACAATTTAAATATTCCTTAAAACAGCCCTAAAAATTTCCACTCGCCTACCAGCATTTGGCAAGTGGATTTAAGCTGGGGGCGAGTGATGACAAGGATGCATGACCAATCTCCCTCCAATCTGTGCCTACATTTAAAGCCCCGATGCGATTGGCGGGTGAAGAGGAAAGGTGCATGCTCGGGAAAAGTAGTCTGAGCCACGCACAGGCAGAGCAGTACACAGGTGCTCTCCTTACAATCCTCATTAAGCCATGGGACCTAACAGTATGACCGCTCTGAGCCTGCCCCCTCCCCCCGACCAATGTAGCGGGGGAGCAGGAAGTAATGAGTGAGGTGGAGAATTGCAAAAATTACCACTCTGGTACAGCGCTCACTGAAAGTTGCCCTGACATGAGAGCGCCAGCCTTCCAGTTTGTGCAGTTTTCTTCTTCTTGTGCTCTATGTAAGTGTCCAACAGTTCAGCCTGAGCACTGCAAACAGACTGGTCTCAATGTGTGCATTGCACCGTCCGTGTGCGCTGTGCTATGGTGTCAATGGCTGTGCAGTTCTGTGGATCTCAGCGCTGGATTTTATTTCCTCCCGCTGTGCTGCAGCTCCTCTCCTCACTGCCATCCTGAATAAAAGGGGGAAGTGGGGAAATGCAGGTGTGGAGCCGCACACAGGCTCCTGATGAGATGAATGGGAGTTGCAGGAGACGGCAAGAGAATGGGAAAGAGACCCAGTTCTAGTGCCCTGTCCCTCTGGTCTGCCCCCAGTGCCTTGTCCCATTTTGTTAAAGTTGTTGTCGGTAATATTTGTGTAACTTGATTCTGCATAAAACATTTAAGTGTCATTCTGTGAGATAATCTACGAGGGAGTGTTTACAGGTGCAATTAGGTGCAGGGAAGTGTATGAATTAGGTGGGGCAACTGGTGGCGAGTGACTTGAAATTTTGAGCCCTGCCTTAAAACATGTATAAATCCGACAGTATAAATAAAAAAAGGCCAAAATGGCTCACTAAAAGCTTCCTTTTGTATTGGTTTTTATTTGATATTAATTTCATTGATTTATACTGTAGGATGTGTAGCGCCCCCCTACTTACAGTATGGGCGCTACGCTAAAGTTAATAAGGAATGGGAGTAATTTTGCTCCCATTCCTAATGATGTAAATTTGGGCTGCTGTCATTCAGAACTGTCCTGTGGGCCAGTCTGCGCTCCAAAGGTGATCACACCCCTGGGCGGCAGGTGGCGCTAGAGGGGTTCTGATGGAGCCACTTTTTCCCCAGCAGCCAATTAGAGGAGTTTTCCCTCACGGGGCATGCTGGTGGAGGGTATATCCATGGCGGATGCCATTTTTTGTTTCGTGGGTTCCAGGTGCAGCACCCACCTTCAGGGTGTGCACATCTAACGGACCCTGGCAACATGGCCTACCTGGCCGGCGTCATATGCTACGTGCAGTTTCATACAAATGCTGAAAGGGGCCCCAGTGACTTACTGGGTCCCCAGCGACTTACTGGGTCCCCAGCGACTTACTGGGTCCCCAGCTACAAAAAAAAATCCCAGGCTGTGTGCCGTTCGGTGGGGGATCGGCTTGAGAACCCGGAGGCAGGTGATCCAAGAGGGCTTGAATGAACAATCAAGGATCTGGTGTCCGAGAGATTGACAGGTACACTTCAAACTGTCAACTGGTGACCCTGATTTAACTTACTGGGAGGATTCGCTCAGGAATCCATTCAGCTCATCCAAGTATTAAACCTGTGGCAGGGGCCTGTTCCTCCCAGCAACCTAGGTGACACTTCGGCTGCTATGCTCGTGAAAGGAGTCTGTCCGGAGGCGCTTCACCCACTCTGACTAGAGTGGCGACGAACTGTGCTATTGATGAAAGCAGGCTTGCTTTCCCTAACTATCCTGGGCCTGATACTGCAAATGTTCTTCTGCTTCATCAACCTTCCCTATCCCACTTTGTGTTGATGTTGGCTGTGTTGGGCCTTGGAAATAAAGCATTTGAAAACTCCATTGCTGACTAGACATTTGCTTGCTACCTGTACTCACTACCATCACCCCTAGAGAATCCACCGAGGGTGACTTAAAAGGCCGATCCCATAACCAGCGGCTCCTGAGGGGTTAGCGCTACTGATGTATTTATATATGTGGCATGGGGGGTCTGGCATGTAGTGGCACAGGGGGTATGGCATGACTATTAGGAAGGGGGTAGTCTACTTGTCATACACAATTTATATATCAAATCATAGGTATTTTTGTCTGGTTTCAGGCAATGTGATCAGTTTTGTGATACGCATTTTACTTTTAGTTGCTGGAGCTTCTAAAGAACAAGACTTCCAAAATTTCTCCCATTGACTGTCATTTTAAGCAGCCTTTAAAACTTGCCAGTAAAACAAAGACACACTTTTCTAAATTGCTGACATGGCCACATTTTTAAGTTTATCAACATAAATTTCATATCGATACGTTCACAAGGGTCTTGTCTTTTAAACGGTGAAGTCGCTGTATCGATCGCATGTACGGTTGTGGATTTATTAAGATTTGTTTGAAGGCTTATTTCACTTATTAGGTGTGTGGATTAAAGGCGTTTGTAATGGTATTTCTTTCCCTAAATAGCTTTCTTTACCTCAGTGCTATATTCCTCACTCACCTGGGGGGAGGGGGAGAAAACCTCTTGAGGGGGAGGTGTGACCAGGAAGTCAAAACGCTCTCTACTTTGCAGATAAAGGAGCTGTGTGTTAGTGGGCGTCTTGCTCACTCCCCCTTCAAGAGGCTTTCTTCACACCGGGGAAAAAGCCTTGCATTACTGTGTGGTTACAGACAGAACAAATGAGGGTTTCTCAGAAGAAATAAGGACATTTAAAAGAATGTAAGGATGAGGTAAGTGGAGGACTGCACTAAGGTAAAGGAAGCTATTTAAGGAAAATTATTTTACCTTTACAACACCTTTAATGATCAGAGAGGCTTTATAAGTACTAAAGGAACACTGCTTGTATGTCCTAAAGATAGTATAGTGGTTATGATGAATGGCATTTGTGCGGGCTTAGCAATTCAGCTATTCAGCATTCCCACGCATTTTCCTCAGGAAATGCATTTTCTAGTTCTTCTTATTGGTGGGAATGCTTAAGCATTCCCAGTATTGATATTCGTTTTTTATTAGTGGGAATGCTCAATAAGCATTCCCAGTATTGATATTCGTTTTCTATTAGTGGGAATGCTTAATGAGCATTCCCAGTTTTGAGTCATTTATTTTTATCCTTTATTGGGAATGCTTAATAAGCATTCCCAGTATTGATAGTCAATTTTTTATTTTTATCCTTTAATTTTGTTAGTGGGAATGCTTAATAAGCATTCCCAGTATTGATATTTGTTTATATCCTTTCATTTTATAATTCCGTACGTTTTTTGGCTCAGCGTAACTTCTGCATACTTTCAGCGATTGAGACCATTCATCTTTTAAAATGTTCATCTCATTCAGCTAACGATGGGACTTCAAGTTTTTTGTACCATTTATACTATTTAAAATATTAAGCTTTTAGACACTTTTTCCCTTCTCGTCTTTCAGGACAGCCACTATAGATAGGCTCCTCCTCTTACTTAGGAAACACTGCACAGCCTTTAAGAACTCTCCTCCCCCTGCCAGACCTCAGTTCTTAGTGTTTCCTCCGGTGGGGAGACTCTGCAGAGGAACCTAGGCTAGTGCAGTCAAGGGACTGTGGCTTTTTTCTCTTACTAAGGGAGCAGGGGCCTCCTAAGAAATCTTTTTGGCAGGTACTCCAATCCATGTCGAGCACGGCAGTCGGCTTGAGGGGGACCCCTATCGTGTCCACAGGACCATGGCGGGGGAGGCAGCTCCAGGATGCCCTGTTCTCTACAGGCCGCATATTTTTTTCTGATTTCGCGGGCCGAGTGGCGGGTGACGTCATTCGGCAGCGCGTCAGAAGCTTCCCCTTTGACCCGTGACTTCCGGTTCCGGGTCGCGGCGCTGATAGAGGCTCAGCGTGTTTGCTGGAGGAGTCTAAAGCTCACTGGGGCGAGTTAGACACAGTGCAACCACTCCAGGATGTCGGCGACTTCTCCGGAACAGGGCCTGACCAAGGACGCTTCCTCCAGCCTAAGGTAAGGGTTCCCTGGGGAGGGGTCCCCAGACCTTAGGCCTTGTCTTTTCCCCCACTATTCCCCCTTGGTGGTTGGGGGGGGGGGAGGATAGGGGAACCTAGGAGGGGTGTCTAAGTGTTTCCCCATGATTGTAACCCATATGTTTTTTGTGTTCCAAAGAAAAAATTCATTTTTTTTGTTTTAATGTGTGGGGCCCCTTTGTTTCCTAAGTCTTTCAGAAAACCCTGGAAAAAACAGGGAAGACTCACGGTTCAAAAAAAATGTGCCTCCTGTAGGGACACTCTTCCTAAATCTTGGTCCAAAGTGTTAGGGAATGCATTCACTCCTTGAGCAGGGAAAGGGATGAAGAGCAGGAAGGTAGCTTAGCAGCCTCTGTTAAGGAGCTTTCCTCCACTTTTGCTTCCTTCAAATCTTTGTTTGAAAGGCTGCAACCTCCCACTGTCCCCACACAGGTTACAACCCAACCAGTTGAACAGGGTCTTGCTCCTGTCACACCTGATCCTACAGCAACAACAGTTTATCTTGCAGGCCCTTCTCAGGCGGAACACTGTTATGGAGAGTGTTGCTTCAGGTTCTCAGGCTGAGTCAGATGAGGACCAGGACGGGAAGTCCAGGAAGCCCTCAAGGTATAAATTGTCCCTTGACGAGGTTAAGGACTTGTTAGGGGCCATTTACACAACTCTGGGCATTCAGGCCGACAGTAAGCCTCTTGGCCTTCACGACCAGATGTACAAGGGTCTGGGGGAACAGAAGAGAAGGGTATTCCCTGTACATGAACTTCTAACTGATAGTATCAAAAAGGAGTGGCAGAACCCTGAAAGGAGGCCTTTTTTCCCAGTCCCTTAAAAGGAGGTTCCCATTTTCTGAGGATCCTGCATCCATTTGGAACAGTGCCTTAAATTGGATGCGGCTTTTTCCCAAGTATCCAGATATACCGACTTGTCATTTCAGGATATGGGAACTCTTCTCGATGCAATGGACAAAAGAATGGATTCCCTTTTGAGAAAAACTTGGGACTCAGTTATTGGGAACCTCAAACCAGAATTGGCAGTATGTGGTGGCCTGTAATTTAGAACATTGGCTCTCTAAAATTCAGGAGCACATAGAGGCTGGGACGGATAAGGAGACCATTTTGTCCTCCCCTATAATGTTGCGAGGCATCGCCTACATTGCGGACGCTTCGGCGGAATCAGTTCGCATGTCGGCCAGGTCGGCAGCTCTGGCCAACTCTGCCAGGAGAGCCCTCTGGCTCAAAACTTGGCCGGTGCACATAGCTTCCAAGGTCCAAGCTGTGCGGGATATCTCTGACAGGGGGGGATCTCCTATTTGGTCCGGGTCTAGAGTCAGTCTTGGATCGTATGGCTGACAAAAAGAAATCCCTTCCCCTGAGACGTAAAGCTCCAGTAAAGGGGCGGGGGTTTCGTCCCCAGAGAAACCCAGGGGTCCCAAAGCCAGAAGTTCAGAAGAGGATCTGGACGCCCAGGGGAAGTGGCAGAGGAGCGATTTTTCGCCCTTCTGACCAGCCCACTAAGAAACAATGACTCCCAGGTCAAGGTGGGGGGGGGAAGGTTGGGGGCCTGCCTCCCACAGTGGGAGTCTATTTCCCCCAACAGGTATGTCCTGGCGATGGTAAAGAGGGGGTACTTCCTGGAGTTCTCATCCCCTCCCGCCCAAAGAAATCTGGTCACTCAACTTCCCAGAGACCAGAAAAAATCCGAGGCTCTGGTAGGAGCCTTAAGAGAACTAGAGGATCAGGATGTGGTCCTCAGGGTTCCAGTGACAGAGGAAAGGAAAGGGTTTTACTCACACATCTTTGTGGTGAGGAAACCCTCAGGAAAGTACAGGTTAATCCTAAATTTAAAACCCCTAAACAGGTCCATCGCATACAAAAAGTTCCGTATAAAATCAATTTTTACGGTCAGGGCCCTACTTCCACAAAATTACTTTATGTTCTCCCTGGACCTCAGGGGCGCGTACCTGCACGTACCCATCGCAGAGGAGTCTCAGAGGTATCTATGTTTAGCAATAGACCTAGGAGGGGAGGTGATGCAACTTCAGTTCCAGGCTTTGCCATTCAGTCTATCCTCCTCGCCCCGCGTGTTCACCAAGGTCCTTGCAGAACCCATAGCATTTCTGCATCTTCAGGGAGTAGGCATAGCCTACTGGGACGACCTGCTCCTTTTTGTAGTGTCTCCAGACCAACTATCCAGGGATCTGGAATTAACCAAGAAGACCCTATCGTATCTAGGGTGGCTGCTAAACTTAAAAACCAGCCTGTCACAAAGAATTTCTTACTTAGGGTACCTTTTGGACTCCGCCCTTTTAAGGGTCTTTCTCCCCTTGGAGAAGGCCCTGAAACTAGACGGGGCGGTGGCCACCCTCCAGGGCAGTTGTCTATCGATCAGGTCCCTGATGTCGACCCTGGGTTTGCTTACGTCCACCCTTCCAGCGGTCCAGTGGGCAGGCCTTCACTTTCGGCCCCTGCAGGCTTTCCTCCTGAGAATCTGGGATCACGATCTGGAGTGTCTAGATACCTTAGTGCAGGTCCCAATCCATGTAAAGAGGTCCCTCTGGTGGTGGAGGAAGATCTCCAATTTGTTGCAGGGTTGTCTATGGCATATCCCGGTTCCTCACATGGTAACTACGGACTCAAGCGGCTGAGGTTGGGGGGCTCACCTAGGGTCCCTTCCGGCGCAGTGTGTATGGAAAGGTGCTGAGTTGGGGGAAGTCGTCCAACTGGAAGGAGCTGAGGGCGGTCAGTCTAGCCCTCAGATTCTTCCAGGAAAAGCTTTAGGGACACCACGTCCAGGTACGGTCAGACATTGCTTAGGCTGTGGCCTATCTGAACAAACAGGGCTGCACGAGGAGTGTAGTCCTGTCGGCCATTACAACAGATTCTTCTCTGGGCCGAAGCAAACACCCTGTCATTGTCAGCGGTCTTCCTAAGAGGGATAGAAAACAAGACGGCAGATTTCCTCAGCCGAAGTCCGCTCTGAGAGAGCGAGTGGGCTCTGTCAGGAAGTCTTCCATCTCCTGGTCAGGAGGTGGGGATCTCCGGAAATAGACCTGTTCTCGTAAAAGAAAACGCGAAAACCCCTTGTTTTTTCTCTTGGAACAAGGTAGAGGGAGCAAGGGGGGTAGATGCCCTGTCCCAGAGCTGGAGGTTCAGAATTTGTTATGCTTTCCCACCACCAGTGCTATTGCCAGCAGTTCTAAGGAAGTTCCAACTGGAGAACGCCTCTCTGATTCTAGTTGCACCTCACTGGCCCAAAAGGGCTTGGTTCTCGGTCTTCAAACTGACCGTGGAACCTTCCTTCCGTCCAGAGGATCTCCTCTTGCAGGGTCCAGTCCTTTTCCCACAGCCACACAGGTGGAACCTAGCGGCATAGTTACTGAGGCCTTGCTAAGGTCTAGAGGGTTTTCTGAAAGGTTAACTGCCACCCTTCTTAGTAGCAGGAAGAAGGAAACCCGCTCTATAGGAAGGTCTGGCTTCGCTTTAATGCGTGGTGCCTAGAACTTTCCTGTTCAGTGCAGAACCCCTCCTACAGTGTGGGGCGGATAAGGGTCTTTCAGTCAGTACCCTCAAGAGTCAGGCTTCCGCCCTTAGTGTATATCTAGAAAGACCACTGGCCAAACAACCCCTGGGTAATCGGGTTCTTCAGAGCGTTATCTAGAGGGGCTTTCCCTGGGGCCCCCCTTTCCCAGGTGCGATTTATCTTTAGTTCTACAAGCCCTAACGGGGTCTCCCTTTGAACCCCTAGACGGATGGCTGTTGAAAGAATTGACTTTAAAAACAGTCTTTTTGGTTGCGGTGACCACTGCTAGGAGGAGGGTCAGTGAGCTAGAAGCCCTGTCAGTTAGACCCCCTTTTTGTATTTTTCCGGATCGAGTTTTCAAAACCGATCCGGCCTTTTTACTCAAAGTGACTTCTATATTCCATAGGAGTCAGGAGGTAGTTCTACCCTCTTTTTTCCCTAATCCCTCAGGTGAAAGGGAAGTTAGGTTTAGTAAGTTGGATGTCAGGAGATTCATCCTGCACTACTTTGAGCTGACCAAAGATTTTAGGAAGTCAGACTCTGTTTTATTTTCTGAAGTTAAAGGACAGAAAGCATCCTGACGCACAATTGCTAGATGGCTTAGATTGGTTATTGAACAGTAGGGATGAGCCGAACACCCCCGGGTTCGGTTCGCACCAGAACGTTCAAACAGACCGCGGGTTCGCACGAATATTTCGAACCCCATTGAAGTCTATGGGACCCGAACGTTCGAATTCAAAAACGGTCATTTTAAAGACCAAAATTAAATTGTTGGAAAACGTCATTAAGAACGCGTGTCTTGCCCCAGGGAACATGTATCAATGGATTTTTTTTTTTTAAAACGCCCGTTTTTTGCGGAGCAGCCATTTTAATGATGCTTAAAGTGAAAAAAAAAAAAAACTACTTTAAATATCACACCTGCTGGGTGTCTATAGTAGTGGCACGTGTTTAGAGATGTCCCTGCACAACATGAAAGGACAAAAAAAGTAATTAATGCTACTTGCACAAGTTCTGTGTGGCAACATTATGTCGAATATTTTAGCGGTAATGGGGGGCCATTATTTTGTGAAAGAAAATATTTAGAAAAAAAAGCACCCCTCAAACATACTGTAATTGGAGCGCAAGAAGGAGCCACGTGCAAAGTATTGCATCACAAATTGTTATTAGGCGCCCCTGTTAAACAGGGGCTGTAAAATTGGGCCTTGGGCACAACACTGCAACCCCTCACAATAACTCAAATTGGAGCGCAACAAGGAGCCACGTGCAAAGTTTTGCATCAAAAATTATTAAACGCCCGTGTTAAACAGGGGCAGAGAAATTGTGCATTGGGCACAACACAACACTGCAACCTCTCCCAATAACTCCAATTGTAGCGCAACAAGGGGCCACGTGCAAATTATTGCATCAAAAAATATTAGGTGCCCGTGTTAAACAGGGGCAGAGAAATTGTGCCTTGGGCACAACAATGCAACCCCTCCCAATAACTCCAAATGGAGCGCAACAAGGAGCCACGTGCAAAGTATTGCAACAAAAATTATTAGGCGGCCCTGTTAAAAAGGGGCTGAAAAATTGTGCCTTAGGGACTGGTGGCGGAGCCCAGAAACACAACATTTCTTACTAGCTATCAGCAAGAAAAGTGAGGAGGATATTCCATCAGCAGCATAAGAGGACAGTCACTCAGCATCAGCAGTCTAAAAGGGATCCGACATTTCAACAAAAATATATTATTCATTAATATCAGCATCAGGTGCTTGGTAGCTGGTGTTGATCCAAGCCTGATTCATTTTGATGAAGGTCAGTCGATCAACAGAGCCGGTGGAGAGGCGCACCCTGTGATCAGTGACAAAGCCTCCAGCAGCACTGAATGTCCGTTCTGAAAGAACACTGGACGCAGGGCAAGCCAGTAGCTCAATTACGTACTGGGCAAGCTCTGGCCAGTGATCCATCCTCGAGACCCAGTAAGCCAGAGGATTTTCGGTGGGGAAGGTGTCCAAGTCGGATCTTGCCCCTAGGTATTCCCGGACCATGTAAACCAGATGCTGGCGATGGTTGCTGGAACCGGTCAGACCTTGGGGCTGCGGACAAAAAACTGCCTGTACGCATCGGTCAGACGACCACCTTCTCCACCGCCCCTTCTGTGACTCACCGAAGCCTCAGCAAGATGTTGTCCAGAGCCAGGTTTTGGTAATCCCCCCCCCGGTTCTGGGAACGCATTGCACAGTTTAGTCTTCTGCTCCCTCTGTGATGGCAACATAAGGTCCGCAAACTTACTCTTGTAACGTGGATTAAGGAGAGTCGCCAGCCAGTAATGATCCCTCTCAATAGCACGTACACGAGGATCCTTACGCAGGCTTTGCAGAATCAGGGAGGCCATGCAGTGTAGGTTTGCAGAGGCATTCGGGGCACAGTCCCCTGGGTCACTGAGGACGACATGATCCACAGGCACCTCATCCCAGCCACGTAAAACTCCACATGCTCCTTGGGACTGTAAATGATCCCTTGAAGACTGCTGCTGCTGAGTGCTAGGCTCCACCTCCATGCTGCTGATACAATCCTCCTCCTCCTCTTCCTCCTCCTCCTCCTCTTCCTGTGTGCTGGGTGGGCAAGCAGGACCACTGTCTGGGTAAAGGGGGCCTTGAGAGGTAAGGAAGTCCTCTTCCTCCCTCTGTTCTGCCTCAAGGGCCCTGTCCATTATTCCACATAGCGTGTGCTCCAACATGTGAATAAGAGGGACAGTCTCACTGATGCATGCACTGTCACTGCTCACCATCCTCGTGGCCTCCACAAATGGTGACAGGACAGTGCATGCATCCCTGATCAAGGCCCACTGGCGTGGGGGGAAAAAAACCTAGCTCCCCTGACCCAGTTCTGCTGCCATATTGGCACAGGTACTCATTGATGGCCCGTTGCTGCGTGTGCAGCCGCTGCAGCATGGCCAACATTGAGTTCCATCTGGTGGGCATGTCACAAATTAGGCGGTTCTTGGGCAGTTTGTATTCCCTTTGTAGGTCAGTCAGCCGAGCAGTGGCATTATATGACCTCCGGAAATGCACACACTTTCCTGGCCTGCTTCAGGACATCCTGCAATCCCGGGTACCTGCCCAAGAAACCGCTGCACCACCAAATTGAGGACATGCGCAAAACAGGGCACGTGGGTGAGTTTTCCCTGTCGCAGGGCAGAGAGGTTGGTGCCATTGTTGCTGACCACCATTCCAGGCTTCAGCTGGCGTTTGTGTCAACCACCTCTCAGCCTGACCCTGCAGAGCTGACAAAACCTCTTCCCCAGTGTGGCTCCTGTCTCCCAAGCACACCAGCTCTAGCACCGCATGGCATCTCCTGGCCTGCATTCCTGCGTAGCCCCTCGTACGCCTACGGAGCACGGCTGGCTCGGAGAAAACGTCACCACAGGAAGAGGCCACAGAGGAAGAAGAGGGGGTGGAGGAGAGAGGTGTGTCACAAACAGTAGTAGTGCTTTGGAGGCGTGGTGGCGGAACAACCTCCGAAACTACTGGACCTTGTCCTGCGTCCTTCCCAGCTGCCAGCAGAGTCACCCAATGCGCCGTAAAAGACAGGTAACGTCCCTGTCCATGCCTGCTGAACCATGAGTTGGCGGTAAGATACACCTTACCACTGACCGCCCTGTCCAGCGAGGCATGGACATTGCCTTTCACATGCCGGTAGAGAGCCGGAATAGCCTTCCGTGAGAAAAAGTGGCGTTTTGGTACTTGCTACTGAGGTACTGCACATTGCACAAACTCACGGAAGGGGGCAGAATCTACCAACTGAAAAGGTAGCAGTTGAAGTGATAGCAATTTCGCTAAGCTAGCATTCAACTGCTGGGCATGTGGATGGCTGGGATTGTACTTTCGGCGCTGCAGCAGCTGGGGCAGGGAAATTTGCCTGGTACTATCAGTAGTTTGACCGCTACTACTAGCTTGTGACACACCTATTTCTACACCTTCACTGCAGGCTTCAGAGAGGACTGCGGGTCTACTGGGGTTGGAGGTCCCAGAAGGGCAAGGGGGGGTACGCTGTTGTCTTTGGTGTGGGTCTTTCTGGTGTGCTTGCCAACGAGCTGCATGGCAGGTCGACACATGTCTGGACAAGCATGTGGTACCCAGGCGGTTGATGTTTTGGCCACGCGAGATACGCTTGCGACATAAGTTGCAAATGGCAAAGGTACAATCTTGTGGACATGTTTCAAAAAAGGCCCACACCAAAGAACTTTTGCTGTACTGGTCAGACACAGCAGCGCCATGCACAAGCGCCGTAATGCAGTGGGTGTGACCTTAATCTGACCCCTGGAGGGCATCCTGCCTCTTTGGAGATGTGCCTGTGCCTCGTCCTCCTCCTCCTCCTCTCCTATCGGGCACCCAGGTAGTCGGTGACCTCATCATCCCCTCCCTCCTCATCACTGTCAACAACCTGGCAGTATGCTCCAGCTGGGGGAACATCATCACTGACAAATTGCTGTCCCTCTCGGCCACCCCCTCTCCCTGGGCTCACATCAATGCCTTCCTCTATCAGTGTTCCGTCATCGGAGTCTTCAAAACGCTGCGCATCTTCCTGCAGCATGTACCCCACACTGTGTTGAAACAGTTCGGGGGACTCAGGAGGACATGGTGGTACTAGGGAAGTATTGTGTGAAGCCATTGTGCAGAGGGAAGAGGACGCCTTGGCAGCTGCTTTGCCAGATAAACTTTGATCTGTCTGAGAGAGGATGAGGACGGCTTGGTCATCCACTCTACTAATTCCTCTGCATGTTGAGGTTCAACACGGCCAGGTCCCGAAAAGGACGAGCGGCCACGGGCTGAAGAGGATGCACCACATCCACTACCAGCGTTACCTCTACATGCAGAGCCTGCTTGCCCTCGTGACTCTCTGCCTCTTTGCCTCTTTGTTCTCCTTCCAGACATATTGAAGTGCTCAGGTGGTATGTAACAGCACAAGCGGAGTGATACCAAATGCGTTCAGGTGATATATAACAGCACACGTACAGTGGCACTACCTGCGCTCAGGTGGTATATAGGAGCACACGTACAGTGGCACTATCTGTGCTCAGGTGGTATATACCAGCACACGTACAGTGGCACGATCTGTGCTCAGGTGGTATATAGGAGCTCACGTACAGTGGCACTAACTGTGCTCAGGTGGTATATAGGAGCACACGTACAGTGGCACTAACTGTGCTCAGGTGGTATATAGGAGCACACGTACAGTGGCACTAACTGTGCTCAGGTGGTATATAGGAGCACACGTACAGTGGCACTAACTGTGCTCAGGTGGTATATAGGAGCACACGTACAGTGGCACTAACTGTGCTCAGGTGGTATATAGGAGCACACGTACAGTGGCACTAACTGTGCTTAGGTGGTATATAGGAGCACACGTACAGTGGCACTAACTGTGCTCAGGTGGTATATAGGAGCACACGTACAGTGGCACCAACTGTGCTCAGGTGGTATATAGGAGCACACGTACAGTGGCACTAACTGTGCTCAGGTGGTATATAGCACACGTACAGTGGCACTAACTGCTTAGGTGGTATATACCAGCACACGTACAGTGGCACTAACTGTGCTCAGGTGGTATATACCAGCACACGTACAGTGGCACGAACTGTGCTCAGGTGGTATATACCAGCACACGTACAGTGGCACGAACTGTGCTCAGGTGGTATATAGGAGCACACGTACAGTGGCACTATCTGTGCTCAGGTGGTATATAGGAGCACATGTACGGTGGCACTATCTGTGCTCAGGTGGTATATACCAGCACACGTACAGTGGCACTAACTGTGCTCAGGTGGTATATAGGAGCACACGTACAGTGGCACTATCTGTGCTCAGGTAATACAGGGAGTGCAGAATTATTAGGCAAGTTGTATTTTTGAGGATTAATTTTATTATTGAACAACCATGTTCTCAATGAACCCAAAAAACTCATTAATATCAAAGCTGAATATTTTTGGAAGTAGTTTTTAGTTTTAGCTATTTTAGGGGGATATCTGTGTGTGCAAGTGACTATTACTGTGCATAATTAGGCAACTTAACAAAAACAAATATATACCCATTTCAATTATTTATTTTTACCAGTGAAACCAATATAACATCTCAACATTCACAAATATACATTTCTGACATTCCAAAACAAAACAAAAACAAATCAGTGACCAATATAGCCACCTTTCTTTGCAAGGACACTCAAAAGCCTGCCATCCATGGATTCTGTCAGTGTTTTGATCTGTTCACCATCAACATTGCGTGCAGCAGCAACCACAGCCTCCCAGACACTGTTCAGAGAGGTGTACTGTTTTCCCTCCTTGTAAATCTCACATTTGATGATGGACCACAGTTTCTCAATGGGGTTCAGATCAGGTGAACAAGGAGGCCATGTCATTAGTTTTTCTTCTTTTATACCCTTTCTTGCCAGCCACGCTGTGGAGTACTTGGACGCGTGTGATGGAGCATTGTCCTGCATGAAAATCATGTTTTTCTTGAAGGATGCAGACTTCTTCCTGTACCACTGCTTGAAGAAGGTGTCTTCCTGAAACTGGCAGTAGGACTGGGAGTTGAGCTTGACTCCATCCTCAACCCGAAAAGGCCCCACAAGCTCATCTTTGATGATACCAGCCCAAACCAGTACTCCACCTCCACCTTGCTGGCGTCTGAGTCGGACTGGAGCTCTCTGCCCTTTACCAATTCAGCCACGGGCCCATCCATCTGGCCCATCAAGACTCGCTCTCATTTCATCAGTCCATAAAACCTTAGAAAAATCAGTCTTGAGATATTTCTTGGCCCAGTCTTGACGTTTCAGCTTGTGTGTCTTGTTCAGTGGTGGTCGTCTTTCAGCCTTTCTTACCTTGGCCATGTCTCTGAGTATTGCACACCTTGTGCTTTTGGGCACTCCAGTGATGTTGCAGCTCTGAAATATGGCCAAACTGGTGGCAAGTGGCATCTTGGCAGCTGCACGCTTGACTTTTCTCAGTTCATGGGCAGTTATTTTGGGCCTTGGTTTTTCCACACGCGTCTTGCGACCCTGTTGACTGTTTTGAATGAAACGATTGATTGTTCGATGATCACGCTTCAGAAGCTTTGCAATTTTAAGAGTGCTGCATCCCTCTGCAAGATATCTCACTATTTTTGACTTTTCTGAGCCTGTCAAGTCCTTTTGACCCATTTTGCCAAAGGAAAGGAAGTTGCCTAATAATTATGCACACCTGATATAGGGTGTTGATGTCATTAGACCGCACCCCTTCTCATTACAGAGATGCACATCACCTAATATGCTTAATTGGTAGTAGGCTTTCGAGCCTATACAGCTTGGAGTAAGACAACATGCATAAAGAGGATGTGGTCAAAATACAAATTTGCCTAATAATTCTGCACTCCCTGTATATACCAGAACACGTACAGTGGCACTATCTGCGCTCAGGTGGTATATAGGAGCACACGTACAGTGGCACTAACTGCGCTCAGGTGGTATATACCAGCACACGTACGGTGACCCCAAATGCGCTCAGGTGGTATGTCGCAGCACACGTACGGTGACCCCAAATGCGCTTAGGTGGTATTAAACAGCACACGCACAGTCAGAGCGACTGCGTTTCTGTGCAATTCAATAGCCCGCTTGCATTATCAGCAACTGCCTTTCTGTGCAAATGGTACACGTGCAGTAAGTTAATGCGTCTATGTGCAATTAACACGTGTACACTAACACGTTGGAGCATCAAGCACAATCTCCTGCCTGACAGATACTAATAGCAGAGCTAGCTAAGCTATACAGTTTATAAATATATTGACAACTCCTAGGGATGTGAATATATTCTCTACAAACTGTACATTTAACTATACTAACTAGTAGCCTCCCTCATCTATATGAAAAGACACTGTGTCTCTATCTCTATATCTCTCTCTGTCTGTCTGACTTCTCTCAAAGAAAGCCGGAACACACTACACGAGGCCGCCCAGGAGGTGGCCTTTTATAGTGTGGGGCGTGTGCTAAAGCCCTGAGCCCTAATTGGCCAAAGCACCCAGGCTTTGGCCAATTAGGTCTCTTTGTTTTTGGGCGCTGTGATTGGCCAAGCATGCGGGGTCATGGTGCATGTTTGGCCAATCATCAGCGCGCAACGCCGCAGTGAATTATGGGCCGTTGCGCGTCATGCGAATTTTGGCGCGAACAACCCGATTTGTTCGTTTTCGAAAAACGATCGAACGGCCGATGTTCGATGCGAACGTGTGTTCGCATCGAACGCGAAGCTCATCCCTATTGAACAGGCATATGCCTCATCTGGTGAGGTCCCTACAGGAATAAAGGCACACTCTTCTCGAGCAGTGGCTGCTTCTCAGGCTGAAAGTGCTGGAGCTACGCCAGAACAAATATGCAAAGCAGCAACTTGGTCCAGCTACACCACCTTCGTCAAACATTAGAGTAGACTTGGTGTCGGCAGACGACCAGGCCTTTGGGCGAAAGGTCCTGCAAGCCGTAGTCCCGCCCTAGTTGGTAAGTACTCGATTATCCTCTCTATTGTGGCTGTCCTGAAAGACCAGTAGGGAAAAATGGAGTTGCACTTACCGGTAACGTCCTTTCCAGTAGTCTTTCAGGACAGCCCTGGTTACCCACCCGAAGATGTGGAAGGTTTGTCTGGTCCAGGAACTTAGTATGATATTGATGTTTAACTATTGATTATTAACATGTTCTTGTGTCTCCCCAGCTGACCGGAGGTGCTCGTATAAAAACTGAGGTCTGGTAGGGGGAGTAGAGTTCTTAAAGGCTGTGCAGGGTTTCCTAAGGAAGAGGAGCAGCCTATCTCTCTATTGTGGCTGTCCTGAAAGACTACTGGAAAGGACGTTACCGGTAAGTGTAACTCAATTTTTTTTTTATTGAAGTCAATGAGAACATCCTTTTTACCGCATAAAATCTCATGTGCTACAAAAAGTTTCAGCTCCTTCATACTTTCACTGACAGACACCAAACAAACTTTAAAATGGTCACAAAGTATTCAGCTATCCAGCTATGACTTTTCAGATTGATATCTTTTACAGTTTTTGTGAAAAATCAATTTACGTTTACTGATTTTTTTCAGAAAAATTTATCGATTAAAATGTATTCCTATGGAGCTTTGTTAGAGTGGATCATGTGATCATTAGAGTGCGAGCATTGAAAAAAAAATCCAATCATCTATAAAAAAAAGGAACTTTTCCTCTCACGCCCACAAGATCTACTTGTCATATACAATTTGTATATCGTAAATATTTTTGTCTGGTTTCAGGCAATGTGGTCAGTTTTGTGATACACATTTTACTTTTAGTTGCTGGAGCTTCTAAAGGACAAGAGTCCCAAAATTTCTCCCATTGACTGTCATTTTAAACAGCCTTTAAAATTTGCCAGTAACACACTCTTTTCTAAATTGCTGACATGGCCACTTTTTTAAGTTTATCAACATAAATGTCATATCGATGCGTTCACAACGGCTGTGTCTTTTAAACGGCGAAGTCGCTGTATAAATTTGCATGTACGGTTGTGGATTTATTAAGGTTTGTTTGAATTCTTATTTAACTTAGGTGTGTGTGATAAAGGCGTTTGTAATGGTAATTTCCCTAAATAGCTTCCTTTACCTCAGTGCAATATTTCTCCTCACTGGCCTGGTGTGGAAAAAAACTCTCGAGGGGGGAGGGGCGACCAGGAAGTCAAAACGCTCTCTACTTTGCAGAGAAAGGAGCTGTGTTAGTGGGCATCCTGCTCACCCCCCCCCCCCTCAAGAGGCTTTCTTCACACCAGGGAAAAAGCCTTGCATTACTGTGTGGAGTTACAGACAGAACAAGAAGTGAGCGTTTTTCAGAAGAAATAGACATTTAAAAGCAAAATCAAAGGATGAGGTAAGTGAAGGACGACTGCACTAAGGTAAAGGAAGCTTTTTAGGGAAAATAATTTTACCTTTACAACACCTTAAATGATCAAAGTGAGGCTTTATAAGTTCTAAAGGAACACTGCTTGTATGTCCTAAAGATAGTATAGTGGTTATGGTGAAATGGCATTTGTGCGGGCTTAGCAATTCAGCTATACAGCATTCCCACGTATTTTCCTCAGGAAATGCATTTTCTAGTTCCGTACGTTTTTTGGCTCTGTAACTTCTGCATACTTAAAGCGTTTGAGACCATTCAACTTTTAAAGTTCATCTCGTTCAGCTTATGATGGGACTTCAAGTTTATTTGTACTATTTATACTTTTTAAAATACGCTTTTAGACACATTGAAGTCAATGAGAAAATCCTTTTTACCTCTAAAAATCTCATGTGCTGACAAGTTGTAGCTCCTTCATGCTTTCACTGACAGACACCAAACAAACTTTAAAACGGTCACAAAATATTCAGCTATCCGGCTATGACTTTTCAGATTGATATCTCTTATAGTCTTTGTGAAAAAGCAATTTACGTTAACTGATTTTTTCAATTTTATCGATTACACAGAACTTCTAAGGAGCTTTGTTAGAGTAAATCATGTGATCATTACAGTGCGAGCATTGGAAAAAAAAAATCTATAAAAAGGGAAAACAAATTGCTCTCACACTCTCAAGATCTACTTGTCATACACAATTTATATATTAAAGGAAGGTATTTTTGTCTGGTTTCAGGCAATGTGGTCAGTTTTGTGATACGCATTTTACTTTTAGTTGCTGGAGCTTCTAAAGGACAAGAGTTTCAAATGTTCTCCCATTGACTGTGTTTCGCTGGAAAATGTTATAAAGTACCTCTTTTTAAAATCGCTGACATGACCACATCTTTAAGTTAACAAACATAAATTTCATATTGATGCGTTCCCAAGGGCCCTGTCTTTCAAACGGTGAAGTCACTATCGATCGCATGTACGGTTGTGAATTTCTTAAAGAGGAGTTCCACCCTAAATTTTTACTTTTCTTTAATCCCCTCCCCTTACATGCCACATTTGGCATGTAATTTTTTTGGGGGGGGATTGGGGGCTTCAGTAGGAGTGGGACTTACTGTCCCGCTTCCGCCGAGGGGCTGGTTAGGCGATTAAGCCTTAATCGCCTACACCAGCCCCTCCCTGTAGGCGATCACATGGGACACTGACAGGTCCCATGCGATCGCCTCTCCAATCAGCGGCAAGCCGCGCGCATGCACAATGCGGCTCGCGCATGCGCAGTGGGTGCCCGGGCGTGAAGCCGAAGGCTGTCACAGCCGGGTGCTCACAGTCGGAATGGAGACGCCGGCTGGGGAGGGGGGGAGAGGAGCGGAGCCCCGGTCGGCACGTCGCTGGAACGCAGGAGCAGGTAAGTGAGTGTTAACCACTTAAGGACCGCCTACTGCGGCGCGCTCCCCTGGACCCGGTCCGAAGCTCCGGGACCGTAGGACTCGCGGACCCGATCGCCGCTGCAGTGCGGCGATCCGTCCCTGGAGCTGAAGAACGGGGAGAGCCGTGTGTTAACACGGCTTCCCAGTGCTTTACTGTGGCCGCAGCATCGATCGCGTCATCCCTGTTATAGGGGGACGTGATCAATGTCACACCTACAGCCACACCCCCCTACAGTTGTAAACACACAGAGGGAACACTCAAAGTCACAGCGCCCCCTGTGGTTAACTCCCAAACTGCAACTGTCATTTTCACAGTAAACAATGCAATTGTCCGAAGTGTCCGCCATAATGTCGGAGTCACGAAAAAAAATCGCTGATCGCCGCTATTAGTAGTAATTTTTTTTTTTATAAAAAATGCAATAAAACTATCCCTTTGTAAACGCTATAAATTTGGCGAAAACCAACCGATAAACGCTTATTGCGATTTTTTTTTTTTTCCAAAAATAGGTAGAATACGTATCGGCCTAAACTGAGGAAAAAATTATTTTTTTTATATATTTTTTGGGGGATACTTATTATAGCAAAAAGTAAAAAATAATGATTTTTTTTTAAAATTGTAACTCTATTTAGGTTTATAGCGCAAAAAATAAAAACCGCAGAGGTGATCAAATACCACCAAGCTCTAAGACACAAAGCTCTATTTGTGGGGAAAAAGGACGCCAATTTTGTTTGGGAGCCACGTTGCATCCTCCTCGACCGCGCAATTGTCAGTTAAAACAACGCAGTGACGAATCGCAAAAAGGGGCAAGGTCCTTTACCTGCATTTTGGTCCGGGTCTTAAGTGGTTAAAAGCCAGCAGCTACACTTTTTGTAGCTGCTGACTTAATAAACAAAATTTTGGGCTGGAACACCCCTTTAAGGTTTGAAGGGTCGGTAACTCATTAGATGTGTGGATTAAAGGCGTTTGTAATGGTAATTCTTTCCCTAAATAGCTTCCTTTACCTCAGTGCAATATTCCTCCACACTGACCTGGGGGGGGGGAAACCTCTTGAGGGGGAGGGGTGACCAGGAAGTCAAAACACTCTCTACTTTGCAGATGGAGAAAGGAGCTGTATGTTAGTGGGCGTCCTGCTCACCCCTTGCATTACTGTGTGTAGTTAGACTGAACAGGAAGTGAGGGTTTCTCAGAAGAAATAAGGACATTTAAAAGCAAAATCAAAGGATTAGGTAAGTAAAGGAGGACTGCACTAAAGTAAAGGAAGCGATTAGGGAAAATTATTTTACCTTTACAACACATTTAATCAAAGAGAGAGGCTTTATAAGTACTGAAGAAAATGTGAAAAATAAACAGAAGCAAACACTATATAATATATAACGTGTTAGTCCATCAGCGCTGTGAGAATAGTAAAATTCTTTTAAGGTGTCAGAGGTTCACAGTGCATGATACATATAACTAGGAATCAAGCCGTGAATAAATGACAAAAAGTCCATAAAAAGTGATCAAAGGTTCTTCAAAGTCTTCCACCACACCAAAAGTGAACGGTGCTTTCACCACCCGTCAGAATGGTCACTCACCAGACGAATTGCCTCAGCACTTGTTGTTATAGTCACTTATAATCACCATAACAATCTAAAAAAGCATCATGATCAATATCTATGCCTGTGCCCCAAAGATTTCCCCGCGTATAAGGAAAAAATGCCCCAATATATCATAATAAACGGTTTTAAAACCACTCCCAAAATCCAATTAAACCACTACCCCCCCCCCCCCTATTCCTATACCTACCAACCCTACCAACCTCCCACAAACCCCCCCAACCTGAAGAATACCACCCACAAACAACTA
>JAJQKJ010000872.1:0-77387 GCA_029574335.1 Rana kukunoris | reverse complement strand
TCCTGAGGAGACCGATGGGAGCTGGTTCCCAGTAGGAGAGGAACACACATCGGTCTCCCTCCCCTTGTGAGTCCCCTCCTCCCTACAGTTAGAACACACTTTAGGGGAAATGTTAACCCCTTCAGCGCCCCCTAACGTTAACCCCGTTTCCTGCCAGTCACATTTTACACAATAATCAGTGCATATTTATAGCACTAATCGCTGTGAATAGTCCCAAAAACGTGGTCTAAAAGTGTCCGCCGCAATGTCACGGTCACAATAAAAAAAAAAGCGCAGATTGCCGCCATTACTAGTAAAAAAAAATATATAAAATAAAAGTGCCATAAATCTATCACCTATTTTGTAGACGCTATGGCCACAGATTCAGAGAGAATTGGATTCTCGTAGCGTATCAGAAATACACTACGCCGCCGTTTTTTACCTGGCTCTACGTGGAATCCAGGTAGATTTTGTCCAGTAAACGACGGCGGCGTAGTGTATTTCTCCCGTCGCAATCCATCTAGACGACAGTAGGGGGCGTGAAGGATTTAAAATAGGCGCGTTCCCGGGCGGCGATCGAACTGCGCATGCTCCGTTCGCAAATTTCCCGCCGTGCATTGCGCGAAATCACGTCGTTATGTCATTCGTTGTGTTTGAGTAGCGTCGTTTTACGGACATTTCTATTCCCGAACGAGTTACGCAAAAAAATAAAATAATAATTTTAAATTCGACGCGTGAGACGACGGCCATACTTAACATGGGCTACGTAACGTTAGAGCAGCAAAAAGCTGGTCTAACAGTACGTAAAAAAACCCAGACGTAAGCGATTGCGAAGACCGCCGTTCGTATCTGTCGTATCGCCGTAAAAACACATTTGCATATCCCGACGCATGAAAACGACGCAAACTCCTCCCAGCGGCCGCAAAAATATTGCAGCGTAGATCCGAAGGCTTACGAAGACGTAAGCCTCTCGGAACGAAGCCCGAAGCCGCCGTATCATGGTTTGAGGATTCAAACTAGTGATACGGCGCGCGAAATTTGAAATTACTCCTGTCTAACACCAGTTAGACAGGCGTAATTGCTTTATGAATCTGGGCCTATAACTTTTTGCGCAAAACCAATCAATATATGTATCAGTCTAAACTGAGGACATTTTTTTTTTTTTTAATTGTGATATTTATTACATAAAAAAGTAAAAAATATTGTCTTTTTTTAAAAATTGTCACTCCTCTCTTGTTTATAGCGCAAAAAATAAAAACCGCAGAGATAACCAAATACCACCAAACGAAAGCTCTTTGTGGGGGGAAAAAACATAAAGATTGGGTACAGTGTTGCATGACCGCGCCAATTTTCGTTCAAAGTGCAACAGCGCTGAAAACTAAAAATTGGTCTGGGCAGGAAGGGGGTGAAAATGCCCCATATGGAAGGGGTTAAAACAACATTAGCAGACGTTTTAAATTGATAGCCTAAAGCCCATTCACACAGGTCCGACTTTGGATCCGACTTCAGGTCGCATCTAGTCGCCTCAAGTCGCGCTGCTGCATGAAGAAATCAATGTAAGTGAATGGAGCTGTCAATGACTAAGCCCCCACTGCTCTATGGGTCAGAGGTCTGATAGTCTTTCTATAGAACAGATGCATAGCATGATATGGGGTGTTCCTGGTTTAGGTGCTTCTGGGAAGTTTTACAGAGATGTTCTACTGCCGACGTAATCAGGAGGACACAGATTGCAGATGGACAAGTGATTAGGGACCCAACACTGCTGGCCCATATACAGTATGTACCCTGCAACAAGGAAGATATCAGTGACAAATTCTGGTGAGGTTTATTGATATCACCTGGGCCACCAATAATCCAGTGATGGAAGATCTGCTGTCCCAGCCCATAATGCAGAAGTCTGATGGCAAGCCCAATACTTGGTTATTGTGTTATTATGATGGCCCCTGCATACCTCCCAACTTTTTGAGATGGGAAAAGTATGCAGGAATAGGACACGCCCCCTTATAGGATAATGTATAAAAAAACAAGACTAGTTAAACCCAAAAGTGCGTTTTTACTACTACGATTCCTTTATATTGGCTTTTAGAATTTACAAATGCAGACATTTAGAAATCAGATCAAAGGTTTAGCGCTAGAAAACACTTTTTTGAGAGATAAAAAGTGCATTTTATATACAACTATATGGATCAGACAAAATGAGGGACAGAGGGACATTGCTCCAAATCAGGACAGTCCCTCAAAATCAGGGACAGTTGGGAGTTATGCCCCTTTACTGTGTATCAGGTCATTATCTGCAATATACAGTATATAATACGAAGAGGTCAGGTTTTATCTCAATGACATAACCAAAAGGCATGCTCGATAGACCAATGTTTGCCTGCAGCTTGCTTTGCTAAGGCAGGGAGTTGTTCCCCACCTACCATGTCTAAAAAATACTGGTGTACCTTCAAAGTTAACTACAGACCATCAAATTTGAGTAAAATCTATTGTGTGCATGGTAATACCGCTTCTCTCCAGCAGTGGTTGTATGCTGCACTGTAACAATCGTATCCTTCCTTATCCTGCTTGATGTAATTCTGATCTCCACAACCCCACAAATGCTCTAGTTCATCATAGGAGCAATAATATTAGGCCTTTTTTTTTCTCGGTAAATAGGTGCAGGAACTCCCTCTTCTGAGTCACTTCTTGTCTCCACCCCCTAACCACCTCCCAGTACTATCCCTTGTTTCCATCTCTTACCCACCTCCGAGCACCATCCCTTGTTTTCACCCCTTACCCACCTCCCAGTACCACCCCTTTTAGAAAATACAGAGCCAAGTATAATTTTGTGGTAAGTAATTTGTATGGAATTTGGTAATAACAACAAGAAAAGCAGTAAAGTAGATCCACCGCAGCCAGCAACAATAGACCCTTCCCAGCACGACAGATCCCCCCAGCAACAATGAACCCCAACTACAATAGACCTCTGAAGCAAACAACAGACTCTCCAGCAGCCAGAAACAAGAGACCCCTGCCTCAACAGTAGATCCCTTGCAGCAACAATTGACCCCCCTGCCCCAGCAACATAAGCCCCCTCCCCCCAGCAACAATAGAACAGATCCCCTACTACAGCAACAATAATAGACCTCCCCCAGCAATAATAGACTGCCATGCAAAAATAGATGTCTTTCAAGAACAATAGATCCCCCAGCAGCCATGGACAGCACACCCCAAGACCCCCTAGCCAGTATATACAATCAGTGCTGGAGGTGCTGGAACTGCGTTCCCCTGCATTCCTGATAAGAGAAAACCCTGAATAATATATACAGTGGAACCTTGGATTATTAGCATAAGCCGTTCCAGGAGAATGCTTGTAATCCAAAGCACTCGCATATCAAAGCGAGTTTTCCCCATAGAAGTCAATGGAAAAGATAATTCGTTCCACATTGACTTCTATGGCATGCAATATTGCATGTAGCCAGAGGTGTGGGGGGGCGCTGGAGAGACCCGGAAATACTCGGAGACCGTTCGGCTGCACACTTGGAAATCCTTGAAAACACTCTGGAACTGAGTATTTCTGAGTGTTTCGAAATGCCTCCGAGTGTCACTGACGCCCCCACACCTCTGGCCACATGCGGTATACTGCACACCGCAGAGATTTAAATCCTGCTTGTTTTGCGCAAATACGAGGTTCCACTGTATATCATTTTTTCTTTCTCCACTAACTGGACATATTTATTTTGCTTGTAATGGTCAATTAAGGAAATAACCAAGGTTTTGACTCTCACTCTGGAGTTGGGCTTTAAACAATCAAAATAATTTATAAATGTTAACAGATATTGGAAAAAAAAAGGATTACATGTGACAAGTGCGTCATCTCATGCCCGAACTGTCATATTCTTTCACATTATGTAGTGACAAAGTAGAAGTACAAAAGCTTGTGGTTAATTTTTAAACTGTACATTCCTTTTTAAAGCTTGACAACTCAGAAGATCATGCTTAATGTGATGACTCACCAGTAAAATATATCTGTGTGTATGTATATGTGTGTTTGTGTATACAAGATAATATTGCTGTAAAATAAAAGGATATTTAAGTTTACAAATAACATGTATACTTGCAAAACTGAAAAGTGAATAACAATATTTCTAACTCCAACTATCAGTCTATGCTCTACTCCACAGGCGGCTCTCTAATTAGGCAAATTAGGCGGTCACCTAAGGCCTCACACTCACAAGGGCCTCGTGTCTGCCTAATTTCCTGTGATCAATACTAATGCCTGCGTCATCGGATCTCTCTATTACCCCTCTCTATCTCACCTCCCCTCTCTCCCCTGTCTTGCAATTGCTGAATATGTCTGATGGATGAGGAGGGTGCCATGGAAGTGGTGCTGATCACCTGTGTGCTAGATCCGTGCATTTTCTGCAGCCATTTTTCTTGCTTGAATTATTCTTCCCGTTATGGGCATGAGTGGGGGGCCTCATGTCTAAGTTTTGCCTCACAAAGCCTAGAGCCGCCTCTGTGCTCTACTCATCCAATGTACTGTTATGTATACAATGTAGACTTCAGATCAGAGGACAGACGCGTCCAAACCCAGAGACCTTTTCATGCCAGGAGTTTGAATGCTCTGATGACCAAAAAGGCCAATGCAGTTTTGCCCAGAGGAAACAGAGGAAAATCCGCCTTTGCCACTTGCATTGGAAAATATGAGCAATAGACCCTGTAAAATAAAGAAGAGTTAGGCCAGCCATCGACGGTTTGAATCAAGATTGGGACTGTGTATTGGCAAACTGAATGTACTAAGTTTATAAAATTGATCAACTTGGGCACAACCAGATGCTTCCCCTGTTGGGACATTACAATGGCTTGGTGGGAATTTCTTTCCTGCAACCCGTTGTTGCAGATAAGAAATTTGCACTGTTTATGGCCTGGCTAATACTTCCTTCGCCTCGGGTGGAGATTGAAATCTCATCACTCTTTTTAGAGCTAGGAGTTGGTGCTCCATCAGTCGGGGGGGACGTGACAGACTGACAGACGGACCTAACCACAGACCCCCGTCCCTCTAGCCTTCACCACAAACCCCCCCCCCCCCCCCGTTTGCCAGCTGACTCATCCTGTGCTACCCCTAGACTGACATGTGGAGAAGACGATGCTTCCCCCTCAGTCTCCTCCGTGTCCAGGCTCCATCGGTCAGACTTTCCATGCATCTGCTTGGCATCATGGCGCCAACTTCTTTGTCACACAACTGGATGGGCTCAGGGTGCAGTCAGCAGTCCAGCTGATCCCTGGCACTTCCATCTTTTTCCAGTCTTTCTTCCAGGTTTGCTGTTTGGCCAGTGAAATGGTCGGGATGCAATTACGTCACTCCTGCACCAGACCATGCGCGGGAGTAACTTCATCATGCCACAGGGCAGTGCGGCTCTGTGTACATTAAAGCTGACAGGCAGGAAAAAAACATTTATGACAGAAGAGACCATAAAATGTAGTTTAATTCCACTTTAAACATGAATGTGCCGATTGCCCACCACGCTTATATTCACTCATGTGCACTTGTGCCAAGGCACTATGGTTGCTGGGATATGTAGTCTGTGCTGAAAGGGCATGTAAAAGTTTTAAATGTGCACCCTTGACTCAAGCATAGGATTTTTATTTATATGAGGGGTAAGTTAACGAAGATCCGTCGTATGCCATGTTAAGTATGGCGTCGGGACAGCATCGTCTTTTTTTCGTCGTTTACGTCGTTTTACTAAGTCGTTCGCGAATAGGGCTTTACGTTATTGATGCTCACGTCGGCTTCAGTGACGTTTTCCGACGTGAGCTGGAGCATGCGCACTGGGCTTTTTTCCCGGCGGCGCATGCGCAGTTCGATCGACGCGGGGGCGGCGCTTAATTTAAATACAAGCCACCCCCTTTCATTTACGCAGGGATACGCCGGGCCATTTACACTACGCGCCGCCGCAACTTACGGAGCAAGTGCTTTGAGAATAACGGCACTTGCTCATTTAAGTTGCGGCGGCCTAGTGTAAATGGCATACGCTACGCCGACGCGGCCGGTACGTGAATCTGGCCCACAGTTTTAAACTTCTTTTACAAAGTACATTTGCCTGGATTTTCTAGAAGTGACAGGATGGCTTTGTGTCTTATTATAAAAAAAATAATTACAAAATTGTTACTTGTTCAACATCGTTTCTGGATAGGAAGCACATGTCCTCTATGTCATTGTGTGTTGTGTTCATAAAAAGTTTGAACTATCTGCAATTTTTTAGGCTGCGTTTACATTATAGAATTGAAAAAAATGCAATTTATTAAATACACAACAAAAAGTGGGGTTAAAAAATGTGCAAAGCTTGGTGCTTAAAAAAGTGTATGAGTTACTTTGTTGCATTTGTAAGTCCATAATTAGTGTTGAGCAGAATATGCCATATTCGATTTCGCGATATATCTCGAATATATAGTCGAATATTCGAGATATATTCGCTAAATACGAATATTCGTGATATTTTTTGGAAATGAAAATATTGCGAATTTTCGCTATTGCGAATGCGAATCGCGAATGCGAAATTTCGAGAAATGCGGAAAGGAGCACTCTGATTGGCTCAGAATATTCGTGATATATTACAATATAAAATTATTGCGAATATTCGAGAAATGCGGAAGGAGCACTCTGATTGGCTCAGAATATTCGTGATATATTACAATACACAATAATTGCGAATATTCGGCAAATGCGGAAGGAGCACTCTGATTGGCTCAGAATATTCGTGATATATTACAATATAAAATAATTGCGAATATTCGAGAAATGCGGAATGGAGCAATCTGATTGGCTCAGAATATTCGTGATATATTACAATATAAAATAATAATGCGAATATTCGAGAAATGCGGAATGGAGCACTCTGATTGGCTCAGAATATTTGTGATATATTACAATATAAAATAATCGCGCGATATCGCTATTGCCGAATAATCGCATTGCGATTTTTCGGCAATATAAAATGAGCGCTGCAGCTACTCGGCCCAAGGTCTCTAATCATACCAGCAATGCTTTTAGACGTCGATGGGGATCTCTAGGATGTGATCTGTTCTAAAAAAAAAATTAAAAAATTTGAATATTCGAAATAGCGAATATTCGCCGCGATATTCGTGTTATTCGCGAATACTCGAATATGCAATATTCGTAGCGAATATTCGCAATGCGAATATTCGTGAGCAACACTATCCATAATAAGGAATGCTACAAACCACAAAAAAGGACACACTGACCATAACTTAATTTTATTTAAATACCATAGATAAATACGGTTACAAGTGAATACTCACAAATGCATGTCAAGTATAGGCACGTCTATAATATCTAATGAGATTGCCTCCAAATCCACCATGATCCGCTGATGGTATGGGAAGACCTTATAGCATACAGGAACATCTGACACGTTTCAAGGGTCAAGCCCTCTTCTTCAGAGCCAAGCCCATACCATCAGCGGATCATGGCGAATTTGGAGGAGATCTCACCAGAGGGCAAGAAGGATGGTTGTGCGTCTAGCATAGGTGTGCGCAGGGGGTGTGCCATTTGTGCCCTAATCACTATGTGAGGTGCGGATTCCCCTACTGCACAGGCTTCCCATGTTTTGACCCCCCAGCCCCGCAGTGCTGCTGGCTGTCCTCCTCTCTTCTCCTCCTCGGCTGCTGCAGGGGATCTTTCAGGATAGAGAATGGGGGGGGAAGAGGCTAGTAAATATGTCATTTACTAGCACCTTCCTTTTCTAAATGAACACAGTGAACACTCACTCACTGTGTCGAGTCATAACTGAAGCATAGTAAAGTGTGTCTAATATGCTTCAGTTTGTGAATGAACAGGAAGCCGTTCAACACAGAGCACTTCCCACTTATTTACTGTCCAGTGCAGCTGAGGCTGAAGAGAAAGACATGTGTGTTTGAGATTTGGGGTGCACACCCTAATGCAATAGGCTGCGCACAACTATGGCGTCTACAAGATTAGCTAGAAGGAGAGTTTCGCGTCATCTTTAAGCACCACACCTAAGCGCAGGAGTTTACTGTTTTAATTCATTGAAAGTAATGGGTTGCAAATACGCGCATATGCATGGTGCAACGTGGTCATAATGTGAATAGGGCCTTAGATTGTTGTCTAAACAAATGTTGGACGGACAATTCTGATCTGACCATTGCAATGTAACAGAAATGCAGCTGGGTACAGACACCTGAGGATGGCCGGATCGTACCTTCATGTCCAGAGATGTCCACTGCCCCACTTCTCACAGAGAGAAAAATAAATAAATAGTAGGCTCAGGAAGGGCGACAAGGGAGGTGTATACAGATACATCTCCCCGCCACTTACTGTATCTTAGGGGAAAACCCTAGTCAATAATGAAGGTTTTCAAACTTACAATTTTCTGTAAAAATATTTGGCCGAGCTGCCTGTAAGTTTCCATAGACCAGGGGCGGACTGACCATTGAGGCACCCGGGCACTGCCCGAGGGCCCCATGCCACTAGGGGGCCCCACCAGGGTTGCCAGGCTCAGTAAAACCAGGGACAGTAAGTAAAAATGTGTGTTTTTTTTTACATCTGTCCCTGATATGTCGGAAACTGACATGCTTTTGATGTGAAAATCCGGAGATTTTAGCTTCCCCCTCGCCTCTGCACTGCCTCCTGGCATGGTGGCCATCAGTAAGCCCAGGGGCCCCTAATCTTCTATTGCCCAGGGGCCCCATGAGTTGTCAGTCCGTCCCTGCCATAGACATGAGTTGGTTGACATGTTGGACACCTGATGTTTGTGGTCACTGGAAGCTATGAGATCAGCCACCCGACTGTAACTTCCCTTTACTTACCAGTTTTGTGTTCACATTTTTCTGTCCATGTTCCTGTTTATTCATGAGGTGATTATAGTGGAACTTCACCTCCCTACCTTTTTTGTTGGTGTTATGCACAATATACATACTGTATATGCACCAGCCCTCCAAATCTAGAGTTTTCCTGCTGTGATGTGCTGTTTCTCTGCCACATGCTGGGTCCTTCACGGCCATCTTTGTTTCTGATGTCTTTATGAACTGTCTGTCTCTTCCTGGTTGAGGCAGTTGGCTCCCTGAAGACATACCACCAGGTCTGTCCTCCTTCAGAATCTGAAGCATCCTGGGATATGTGACTGCATATCTGAGGAGGCTACAGAGCAGGAGAGACATCCTTCGCACCTAGGCAAGAATGGCAGCTGGAGGGTGAAGGATCACTTATAAGGCTATAGTCACACTTTGTGCATGCTGGGAAGAAATGCAAAATCACTTACTTTCCTGACATGCACAGAAATATTCTGCCCTTTAACACACACGCAGTGGTGCCATTGATTCTAAGTCACCCCCATGCATCTGCTAATGCGCACATTTTTGCACACACCAAAATGCGTGTGTCAGCACGATGCGTTTTGGTGTAATGAGATTTTGCAAAAGGGTCTGCAACATCTTTGGAGTCTTTTCTCATGAGAAGGGCAGCCTGTTGAAATGAATCCGCTGTCCTACACAATATGCTTGAACATGCAAAAACACACACACACGCTCCATGGCACCTGCATGGTGTGAACACAGCCTTAAAGTGTATATCCAGCCAAAACAAATTAACCTCCCTGGCGGTATGATTCTGTCTGGAATTACGTACCAAAAGCGGTACAATTATTTTGCATGGAAATTCTGCGTTTTATACTGTAGGCCTGCAATTTTTAGGAATAACTCACTTAAATTTGTCCAAACAAGAGTCTAGTAGACATCCCGGGTATGATAAAGTTTGAAACACAAAATCATAAAATTATAATATAATAAATAACTATAAATAATTATAACAAATAATAATGTAATTATAATAAAAATTATTCACTAATGTAATCAAATCAAAATCACTGAAATTTGCTCAGTTGCAGAATTGTCGCTGTAATTTATTTATTTTTTTAAATGACGAATTTCCCCACAAATCGCTATCGCTCAATTCTGCAAGTGATTATAATTTATTATCGCTGTTTTTTTAGCTGCTCTAAAATCACTTTTGACATAAAGGGACACTTTTGATTGCTATGGACAATCTACAGTTTGCAGGCACAAAAAAAATGTTTTTATTATGTAAAAGAACATGCAGGGCACTGGGCAGACCACTAGGGACATGGGGGGTGTGTACTTTTTACATACAGTACTGTAATCTATAAGATTACAGTATTCTGTACGTAATGTGTTTGTTTACTTTTTTGAATTTGCCGCCGGTCTCCGCCCCCGTGCGCCGTTACGTCGCAGGGAACGGAGATCGGCGGCGCGGCGGGCACTGTGTGAGTCGAAGGGAGGACGCCACTCGCTCACACAGCGGGGATGCATCGCTGGATCCAGGGACAAGGTAAGTACAGTAACCTGCCTGGATACAAGGTGAAGCCAGCGCGCTGCAGGCTCTGCATATTCACCCGAGCGCCATGACTCGGGGATATCGATTTTTACATAAAAAATCCACCCCGAGTCACCCCGGGATACCCGGCACCGGGGGGTTTAAGAGTAAGGTTAGAACTCCTGCCAAGATTTACATCCAGGACTCCATTAGAGAGAGTCTTTCTTACTTTCTGTTTTACCAAACAGGATGAATCACCACGAAAAACCCTTTCAGATTTATATTGCTGCCTGGGCCTCTAATGGGATCTAATGCGCGTCTCCCCGCAGGGATGTAGTCCCAAGGGAGGGGGCAAGCACGCTGACTAACCTCCAGCCAGATCGGCTCGGATGATGGGGGCAAGCTTACTGAGGAGGAACAGGAAGTAAGAAATTCAGACAAAGAATAAAAACATAGACGGGAAATCGAAGGAAAAGGTAAATGAACCAACAATGCACTAGCTTTAAAGGATCACTAAAGGAAAATATTTTTTTTTAAGCTAAATAGCTTCCTTTACCTTACTGCAGTACTGGTTTCATGTCATTATTGTTTGTTTTTTGCTTTGAAGTTGCTGTAATCCTGCTCTGTTCTCCACACTTCCTGCTTGTCTGTTTCCTTATCACCACCATACTGGGAGCTTTCTCACGATGGTTTAAGCTGTCATTACTGTGTGTCTAAAACTTCCCAGAACCAATCAGATTCATTTTAAAAAAACAAAATACTGCCCTGGATTTGTTTGTTTTTGTTCTGTGTGTCTATTTCTACTTTTCAGAAACATGAAGCCAGTTCAAAAGTGAAACTAACCTGCAGGCACATTATATGATTGATTTTTATCTATTTTTAATCATTTTGAAATGGAATCGGTTAACTTTTATGTCTCTATACCCTGTAAACAGTCATTTCAGCACAACATTTTTTTTCCTTTAGTGACCCTTTAAGGAACCTATTTGGAAAAAACTGACTTTTGCCGGCCAAAGTCAGTTTGTAATTCTGCTCAGACAAAGAGGACAGTCAGTTCCTGGACCTCTTTGATCTTCTCCCAGAAATAGGTAGTCCTAGATAAAGCCCTTTTAGGTCTTCTGCCAGCAATAGGTAGTTCTGGATAAAGCCCTCTTTGGTCTTCTCCAAGCAATGTGTAGTCCTGGATAAAGCCCTCTTTGGTCTTCTCCCAGCAATGGGTAGTCCTGGATGAAGCCCTCTTTGGACTTCTCCCAGCAATGGGTAGTCCTGGATAATGCCATATTTGGTCTTCTTCCAGAAATGGGTAATCCTTGATAATGTCCTCTTTGGTCTTCTCCCAGCAATAGGTAGCTCTGGACTTCTCCTAGCAATGGGTAGTCCTGGATAATGCCATATTTGGTCTTCTCCCAGCAATGGGTAGTCCTGGATGAAGCCCTCTTTGGTCTTCTCCCAGCAATAGGTAGCCCTGGATAAATCCCTCTTTGGACTTCTCCCAGCAATGGGTAGTCCTGGATAATGCCATATTTGGTCTTCTTCCAGAAATGGGTAATCCTTGATAATGTCCTCTTTGGTCTTCTCCCAGCAATAGGTAGCTCTGGACTTCTCCTAGCAATGGGTAGTCCTGGATAATGCCATATTTGGTCTTCTCCAAGCAATGTGTAGTCCTGGATAAAGCCCTCTTTGGTCTTCTCCCAGCAATGAGGGGTAGTCCTGGATGAAGCCCTCTTTGGACTTCTCCCAGCAATGGGTAGTCCTGGATAATGCCATATTTGGTCTTCTTCCAGAAATGGGTAATCCTTGATAATGTCCTCTTTGGTCTTCTCCCAGCAATAGGTAGCTCTGGACTTCTCCTAGCAATGGGTAGTCCTGGATAATGCCATATTTGGTCTTCTCCCAGCAATGGGTAGCCCTGGATGAAGCCCTCTTTAGTCTTCTACCAGCAATAGGTAGCCCTGGATAAATCCCTCTTTGGACTTCTCTCAGCAATGGGTAGTCCTGGATAATGCCATATTTGGTCTTCTTCCAGAAATGGGTAATCCTTGATAATGTCCTCTTTGGTCTTCTCCCAGCAATAGGTAGCTCTGGACTTCTCCTAGCAATGCGTAGTCCTGGATAATGCCATATTTGGTCTTCTTCCAGCAATGTGTAGTCCTGGATAAAGCCCTCTTTGGTCTTCTCCCAGCAATGGGTAGTCCTGGATGAAGCCATCTTTGGTCTTCTCCCAGCAATGGGTAGTCCTGGATGAAGCCCTCTTTGGTCTTCTCCCAGCAATAGGTAGCCCTGGATAAATCCCTCTTTGGACTTCTCCCAGCAATGGGTAGTCCTGGATAATGCCATATTTGGTCTTCTTCCAGAAATGGGTAATCCTTGATAATGTCCTCTTTGGTCTTCTCCCAGCAATAAGTAGTTCTGGACTTCTCCCAGCAATGGGTAGTCCTGGATAATGCCATATTTGGTCTTCTTCCAGAAATGGGTAATCCTTGATAATGTCCTCTTTGGTCTTCTGCCAGCAATGGGTAGTCTTGGATTAAGCCCTCTCTGGTCTTCTCCTAGCAATGGGTAGTCTTGGACAGTTAACCTCAAAAACTGGCGACATTGATTTTTTTTTTTTACAAACATTCAAACAACCAATGCCAAATGTTTTGTTTGGTGGTTTGAATGTTTGTAAAAAAAATATTCAATTAAGCAGAAGGGCACAATTTTTAAGAATGCTATAACATTTCTCACAACTTTCACACAGCTAATTGCATACTCAAGTAAGTGGAACAGTAAGGTTAATCAGTTGACTGAATAACTTCTAGTTTCTAATCACATTGTGTATCATAAACACATGTCATGATTTATTTTTTATCATTAAATCCCTTTTTTCACTCTCTGATATCTTACTGCTGCTGATCTCCTCCTGTAATTTTCAACCGCTTCCTGTCTACATGTACTCACTCCAGAATTTCCTGCAAATGATTGATCTGTGCTGGCTTCCTGACATTGACAAAGGAGGATCATGCCTGCACAATATGTGGATCATGTCTGCACATGTGGTGGATCATGTCTGCACAATTGGTGGATCATGTCTGCACAATTGGTGGATCATGTCTGTACAATATGTGGATCATGTCTGTACAATATGTGGATCATGTCTGCACAATTGGTGGATCATGTCTGCACAATTGGTGGATCATGTCTGCACAATTGGTGGATCATGTCTGCACAATTGGTGGATCATGTCTGCACAATTGGTGGATCATGTCTGCACAATTGGTGGATCATGTCTGCACAATTGGTGGATCATGTCTGTACAATATGTGGATCATGTCTGCATAATTGGTGGATCATGTCTGCACAATTGGTGGATCATGTCTGTACAATATGTGGATCATGTCTGTACAATATGTGGATCATGTCTGTACAATATGTGGATCATGTCTGCACAATTGGTGGATCATGTCTGCACAATTGGTGGATCATGTCTGTACAATATGTGGATCATGTCTGTACAATATGTGGATCATGTCTGCACAATTGGTGGATCATGTCTGCACAATTGGTGGATCATGTCTGCACAATTGGTGGACCATGTCTGCACAATTGGTGGATCATGTCTGCACAATTGGTGGATCATGTCTGCACAATTGGTGGATCATGTCTGCACAATATGTGGATCATGTCTGCACAATTGGTGGATCATGTCTGCACAATTGGTGGATCATGTCTGCACAATTGGTGGATCATGCCTGTACAATATGTGGATCATGCCTGCACAATTGGTGGATCATGTCTGCACAATTGGTGGATCATGTCTGCACAATTGGTGGATCATGTCTGTACAATATGTGGATCATGTCTGCACAATTGGTGGATCATGTCTGCACAATTGGTGGATCATGTCTGCACAATTGGTGGATCATGTCTGCACAATTGGTGGATCATGTCTGCACAATTGGTGGATCATGTCTGTACAATATGTGGATCATGTCTGTACAATATGTGGATCATGTCTGTACAATATGTGGATCATGTCTGCACAATTGGTGGATCATGTCTGCACAATTGGTGGATCATGTCTGTACAATATGTGGATCATGTCTGTACAATATGTGGATCATGTCTGCACAATTGGTGGATCATGTCTGCACAATTGGTGGATCATGTCTGCACAATTGGTGGATCATGTCTGCACAATTGGTGGATCATGTCTGCACAATATGTGGATCATGTCTGCACAATTGGTGGATCATGTCTGCACAATATGTGGATCATGTCTGCACAATTGGTGGATCATGTCTGCACAATTGGTGGATCATGTCTGCACAATTGGTGGATCATGTCTGCACAATATGTGGATCATGTCTGCACAATTGGTGGATCATGTCTGCACAATTGGTGGATCATGTCTGCACAATTGGTGGATCATGTCTGCACAATTGGTGGATCATGTCTGCACAATATGTGGATCATGCCTGTACAATATGTGGATCATGCCTGCACAATTGGTGGATCATGTCTGCACAATTGGTGGATCATGTCTGCACAATTGGTGGATCATGTCTGCACAATTGGTGGATCATGCCTGTACAATATGTGGATCATGCCTGCACAATTGGTGGATCATGTCTGCACAATTGGTGGATCATGTCTGCACAATTGGTGGATCATGTCTGTACAATATGTGGATCATGTCTGCACAATTGGTGGATCATGTCTGCACAATTGGTGGATCATGATGTCTGCACAATTGGTGGATCATGTCTGCACAATTGGTGGATCATGTCTGCACAATTGGTGGATCATGTCTGCACAATTGGTGGATCATGTCTGTACAATATGTGGATCATGTCTGTACAATATGTGGATCATGTCTGCACAATTGGTGGATCATGTCTGCACAATTGGTGGATCATGTCTGCACAATTGGTGGATCATGTCTGCACAATTGGTGGATCATGTCTGCACAATTGGTGGATCATGTCTGCACAATATGTGGATCATGTCTGCACAATTGGTGGATCATGTCTGCACAATTGGTGGATCATGTCTGCACAATTGGTGGATCATGTCTGCACAATTGGTGGATCATGTCTGCACAATATGTGGATCATGCCTGTACAATATGTGGATCATGCCTGTACAATATGTGGATCATGCCTGTACAATATGTGGATCATGCCTGCACAATTGGTGGATCATGCCTGCACAATTGGTGGATCATGCCTGCACAATTGGTGGATCATGTCTGCACAATATGTGGATCATGCCTGTACAATATGTGGATCATGCCTGCACAATTGGGGGATCATGTGTGACAGATGACAATACAGTATAGACATACTGTATAGTTGGGAGATAGTTGTCATCCCATAGCGGGAAGTGACTGAACAAGCTCCTTTATGGCAGGATCATGAGTTTTTTTTTGTTTTTTTTTAAAGAAAGCTGGAGATTTAAAATAATTGACAACTATTTTTTTGAAACTTCATTAACAGATTAAGGCAGGGATTGACAAATCTGCTTTGAACTTAGAAGTCAGACAAAAAAGTTAGGAGTCAGTTTTTGTGCGGTGATATGTAATGTGCGTATCGCAATGACGTTCTCATGTGTAGGCACCACTTGTTTATGTGGGGGAGGAGGGCCTCAATGTTTTTTTGGGGGGAAGGTGATTTCATGCGCTTGGGTATAACTTTGTGATTTTAAATGCCATTTTTTTCATCACATTTGATGATTTTTTTTGGTGACAGGTTCTCTTTAATTCGACATGCAGGGTCTAAAAGGCACCTCTACTTTGTGGCACCTGCTATACATAGCAGGGGGTATGCGCGGTGGGGGCACTTTACCCACGTGTGTGGAAGCAATCAGGCGCCAGGGGAGCCACCTGAATGCTTCCACTTGACAAATGAGCCCTGCTGCTTGCCTGCAGCAGGGCCTGATGTGAAAAAAAAGACTTGCCCAGCGCTCGGAACTGCATGTCCCAGGCGTCACAAATGAAACATCTCTGCAACAGTGACTTGGCTGACAAAAGCCTGGGCGCCAACATACAATTTATAGTTGCCACAGCGACCTGGCGCCTGGGATTTGCATTAAGGCATCTATGATATGCATTGATTGGGTTTAGATCTTCTTTAATTGTATGTTCTGTATTTCCCTCATTTACAGCTTTGATTATTTGAAAGTTTTGTATGAGATATGAAGGGACCCTGTTTAAATTTTGCACCAGGCCTGGGTGGCTTTTAGTTAGGGTTAATTACACACAAGCTATTGATTAGCGCTCCTGGTTTGCAGCACTAGGATCTTCAGGCCAAATCCCAAGCAGGACATTTTCTGCATGGAGTTTGCATGTTCTCCCTGTGCTTAGCTGGGTTCCCCCTGCACTCCATAGACATGCTAGTATGTTAACTGGCTCCAGTCCAAATGTGTATGTATGAATGCGAGATAGGGACCTTAGATTGTAAGCTCCTGGAGGTCAGGGACTTATGTAAATGTATAATATGCAAAGTGCTGTGTACATTGTAGGCACTATATAAATGCCTGCAATGAATACAAAACAATAACAATAAATGAATTATATCCGTATATGTGTGCAGTGCATGCTTGTGTAGACAGGTGTATATGGGCATGTTACCATATATATATAAAATCCTACATGGTACAAACACTTTAAAGTCCTTCAGTCATCTGTCCATCTAATAAATCTTTTGCTCTTGTTGTTTTAACTTTGGATAGTAAAACTTTTTTTTGTTCTGCCAGTAAATACCTTATACAGCCCACTTTCTGTTTCTTGTCTGGTCATAAGCCCAGGCTTATGACATCATGCACCGTTCTCTCTCACTGAGGGGGGAGGGGGGGTGAGTCATAAGAGGGCCAATGAGAGCTGCAGGGCTGCAGAGCTGGAGGTGTGCCTCTGTGTACATCCAGGAAGTGAACAGGTTTCAGCTTCTTCTGCTGCTCACAGTTAAAATTGTTGCAGCCAGGCTTAGTGGAGGGAGATTTCTGCAGCATATTTGGTAATTAGAGAGTCACAGTACCGTATTTATCGGCGTATACCGCACACTTTTTTCCCCTTAAAATAAGGGGGAAATTGTGGGTGCGAGATATACGCCGCTACCCGCTTCCCGGGCTCAGTTTGAACTGAGCTGCCGACATATACCGCGTGCAGTACACTCGGGTACATTCAGCAAGGCTCGGCTTCGCTCGTGCTCACGCATAAACGTCACAGAGCGTGAGCACGAGCGAAGCCGAGCCTTGCCGAATGCACCCGAGTGTACTGCACGCGGTATATGTCAGCGGAGGCGTTCAAACTGAGCCCGGGAAGTGGGGATTCAACTAGAGACAGTGCTGGAGAAGCCGGGAGGACACCGAAGACGGACGCCGGACCGGACAAGGCCGTTGATAGACGCCGCGCAAGACACCAAAACTGTAAGTACTAAAATGTTTTTTTTTTTTACAGCAATTCAAGGTCGACATTAGGGGAGCGCGCAATACCCCGATAAATACGGTATATATAAAATAATATACAAAGTGGTTGGAGGGAAGCTTCAGAATGACAAAGATGTTTTTATTACAAATTATGTGAGCAGACTGCAGTTCCTTTTTAAGGCCTCTTGCACACAGTACTGATGTTTGAGCATCTGCTTTTTTGGTTGTAATTTCAGGCATCTGTTTAGCGTATATTTATTTGCGTTCAAGCATTTCCACGCACAATACACCTCCTAGGGAGCATTCAATATTATTGTATTTGCGCCCATATGCGTGTTCAAGCATTTGCACGCACAATACACTTCCTAGGGAAAATTCAATAATACTGTATTTTCTTGTATATGCATGTTTGGGCATTTGCGCACACAATACACTTCCTAGGGAAAATTAAATAATATTGTATTCTCGCGTAAATATGCGTGTTCAAGCATTTGCGCGCGCAATACATTCCTAGGGGAAATTCAATAATATTGTATTTGTGCGTGTATGTGCGTTTGAGCATTTGTGCACACAATACATTCCTAGGGAGCATTCAATAATATTGTATTTGCGCCCATATGCGTGTTCAAGCATTTGCACGCACAATACACTTCCTAGGGAAAATTCAATAACGTATTCACGCGTATATGTGCGTTCAAGCATTTGCGCGCACAATACACCTCCTAGGGAAAATGCAATAATATTGTATTCGCGCGTATATGAGCGTTTGAGCATTTACACGCACAATATACCTCCTAGGGAAAATTCAATGTGTATTTGCACGTATTTGCGCGTTTGAGCATTTGAACGCACAATACACACCTAGGGAAAATTCAATAATATTGTATTCGCGCGTATATGAGCGTTTGAGCATTTGCACACACAATTAATTTCTAGGGAGCATTCAATAAAATTGTATTCGCGCGTATATGTGCTTTCAAGCAGTTGCACGCACAATACACCTCCTAGGGAAAATTTAATAATGTTGTATTTGCGCGTATATGCGCGTTCGAGCATTTGCGCACACAATACATTCCTAGGGTGCATTCAGTGATATTGTATTTGCAAGTATAAGCGCGTTCAAGCAGTTGCGCGCACAATACACCTCCTAGGGATCATTCAATAATATTATATTTGCGCGTACATGCGCGTTCGAGCATTTGCGCACACAATACATTCCTGGGGGAAACTTCATTGTTATTTATGCTCATATGCTTATTTGGACGTAGCAGCGCAAAATACTGACCAGGAAAGCAAATCTTTCTATTTTTTTTCTTTTTACTCAAGAATACGCAGCAATTGTTTACGCGCCGGTATGAACAGGCACATTGTAAACAATGGGTTGCATTTTGTTTACGCGCCGGTCTGAACAGGCACATTGTAAACAATGGGTTGCATTTTAGATCAGTATAAAAAAAACACTGTAGCTTTTTCAAGAGGTCTAAAAAAAATAAAAAGTCAGAAGAAAATGAGCAGGCCGATGCCATTCTGTCGTTTCTATTCCTGCGAATACATTTAGGACGCGAGCATGACAGTGCTTCCTAAAAATAAAATGCATTAGTCCAATGTTCCGAGACAATGCTGGAAAAAAGAATGAATATGTAATAAAAAGCTGTGGGCCTGCTTTCTATGTATTTAATTAGCATTGTGTTTGAGCCAGTGCTGTTGTCTGCTCACCTCCCTCTTACAAAGAAAAGATGTCCCATTGAACAGATTGGTTAATACTCTCTGGGGCAACAGATGTCTACTGGAACTGCAGGAGACCGGCAACTGGTGGCCTGCCCATCTCCTGAAAACTTTCAATAGCCTAATGCATATGTTCAAATAATAGGGCATGTGGCACGGGTGATGCCTTTACGTTAACCCTTTCCTGCACCTGCCCCCTACAGCCAGGCCTTACAAAGACCCTCTTGAGTTAGGCGTGCTGCCATTAGCAAGCCTGAGTGCAGAATAGAGAGCAGGTCTTTACAATGGATATCACACACACACAGACCCCCCCTGCCCCCCACAACCTCCTCCTACTCATACAACCTCCTCACGACATGCACTATACATGGCTACCTACAGACTTTGCCACGCACAGCTGGACGCAGAGCGCAGGTCAGCGACTTCAGTCCACATTTCCATTACAGTGAGCCGTGTGGACTTTATGCCCATTGCTCCATTTTTATATATTATTTTAACAAAAGCAATGTCAGTACATAAATAAACATCGATTTATATATACAAAATAACAATTCTGATGCCACAAAACATAAAAGATATAAAATATACATAACATAAAAGATATAAAATATACATAACATAAAAGATACATAACAAGTACATTTTCTACAATAACAGGGAAAGATTTGTGGAGACAAAGTTGATCTGTTTTCCTAAACCAGCGTGTTACAAATTCTCGGAGAAGGAAAGATAAAGCTCGATGTGCGGAACAAATCTCATACTAAAGAAATATTATCTATCAAGAGTTCAGAGCTCATTTGCAAAAAGTAAAGTGGAGCTGTTTCCCATAGCAACCAAGATCCTAGTTACAAATGAATGAGAGGTCGTCACACTAGAATGGTTGCTAGGGGAAAAGATCTTCATATAATGTTTCAATGCAGAAAGCACATTGTTTACACTGCCCAAAGAGCTGACAATCAAAGCATGGCCCTACAGACTCACATTCACTATCTGCATCATTTGGCATCACTTTCTGTATCTGTTGCCAGCATGCCATATCTGGATAATAAATCCACCCCATCTTGTACAGTGTAACCCAACCAATCTCAACCAGGGTTCCTCCATAGGTCAGCAGGTTCCCTGAGCAATGAGCATTTTCTGACTCCCAGATAAGTAACCAATGACAGCAACAATCTTTTTATCCTCTGTATCTTAAAGGGGGCATTCTTCCCGATGAACACAACTGTAAAAGAGCATCCTTGCTGATGACAACAGCCAGGGGAAATTCCGCCTGTGTCCTCCTGATGAGCACAAATGTAAGGGGGTATTCCTCCCTATGACCATCATTGTAGGGGGGTATTTCTCCATATAACCATCAATGTAAGGGGGTATTCCTCCCTATGACCATCATTGTAAGGGGGTATTTCTTCCTATAACCATCAATGTAAGGGGGTATTCCTCCCTATGACCATCAATGTAAGGGGGTATTCCTCCCTATGACCATCAATGTAAGGGGGTATTCCTCCCTATGCCAAACAATATGAGGGTCTTTGTGATGTAGGAGCGCTGAACCCTATGTGGATGCATTTTAACTGGATAGTTTGTGGTCCTAGAGGCTGCTCACCAGCAACTGCAGGGCCTTGCTGGACCGCCAGAGTAGTTTCTTGAAGTTTTAAAAGAATGGGAGCGGCACACCAGCTTGTACAGACTTTTTAAAAGATTTTTTTGTAACCCAACACGTTTCTGGGGCTCAGCATTCCCCCTTCATCAGGGCTAAAAACAGGATGATGCAGGCATTTGGATTGGAAAGGCACCAATATGAGGAGGCCTCTTCCCGAAGACCACCAATGTAAGTGTGCATTCCTTTCGATGACCGCCAATTTAAAGAAGCATTCTTCCCAATGACTACAACTGTAAGGGGGTATTCCTCCTGATGACCACCAATGTAAAGGGGGCATTCCTCCTTAAGACCATAACTGTAAGGGGACAGTCCTCCTGGTGACCATCAATGTAAGGAGGCATTGCTCTCCATGGCCATCAATTTAAACAAGTATTCTTCCTAATTATAACTGTAAGGCCGCGTACACACGATCTAATTTGTCCGCTGAAACTGGTCCGATGGACCGTTTCAGCAGACAAATCCGATCGTGTGTATGGGCTAGCGGAAATGTTTGTCCAGCGGACAAATTTCAAAGCATGCTTTAAAATTTGTCCGCTGGATATGTCCGCTGGTTAGCACACTAACCAGCGGACATATCTGCCCGCACATGCGTCGAACGAATTCGACGCATGCGTGGAAGTTTTTCACTTCCTGGTTCGCTGACGTAGCGGCATCAACGTCACCGCCACGTCTCCGCGCTGTCTGCCAGCGGGGATTTTGATCCGATGGTGTGTACACGCCATCGGACCAAAATCCGATGAGACATGACTGCTGCAAATGGTCCATCGGACATGTTTGAGCGGACATGTCTCATCATGTGTACGCGGCCTTAGGGGGCATTCCTTCCGATAACCACCAATATAAGGGGACATTCCTAATGGAGACAACAACTGTAAGGGGGCATGCCTCTTGATGATGACCAATGTAAGGGGGCATTCCTTCTGGCGACCACAACTGTAAGGGGGCATTTCTCCTGGTGACCACCAAAGTAAGGGGGCATTCCTCCCGATAACAACCAATGTAATTTTATATGGGCATTTCCCCCTATGATCATCAATGTGAGGGGGGCTTTGTGATGTCTACAAATGTAAGCAGGCATTCCTCCTGGTAAACACAACTGTAAGGGGGCATTACTTCTGGTAAACACAATTGTAAGGGGGCATTCCTCCTGGTAAACACAATTGTAAGGGGGCATTCCTCCTGGTAAACACAATTGTAGGGGGGCATTCCTCCTGGTAAACACAACTGTAAGGGTAAGGGGGCATTACTCCTGGTAAACACAACTGTAAGGGGCATTCCTCCTGGTAAACACAATTGTAGCTCATATTGGGGGCATTCCTCCTGATAATCACTAATGTAAGTGGGCATTTTTCCTGATGACTACAACTGTAAGGGGGGAATTCTTCCCCATGACCAACAACATATTGGGCATTTCACCCAATGATCATCAATGTTAGGGGGCATGCTTCAGGATGGCTACAACTGTAAGCAACATCTCGGCATTCCTCCCGGTAAACACAACTGTAGGTGGGCATTCCTCCTGATAAAGAAAGAACAAAGTGGACCCCCTCAGGGGTGGGACTTTTAAAGTGACACAAATACATAGAATTCCTCCTGATAAACACCAATATAAATGGGCATTCCTCCTGATAAACACCAATGTAAAGGGGCATTTTTCCTGATGACTACAGTTGTAAAGGGGCATTCCTCCCCATGACCAACAATATATTGAGCATGTCACCCAAAGATCATCAATGTGAGGGGGGGGGGGATTCTTCCAGATGGCTACAAATATAAGGGGGCATTCCTCCTGGAAAACACAACTGTAAGTGGGATTCTTCCTGATGACCACAACTGGTAAGGAGCATTATTCCTGAAGACGCAACTGTAAGGAGCATTCTTCCCAACGACCAAAACTCTAAAGCTGGCCATACGCTTTGCAATCTGATTGTACAATCTCCTTTAGATCTACTATAAACGACATAGCAAAGGGTCCTGCCTGACTTGATTGTTCAATTTTATCCTCCTATTACACAATTTTGTAGAATCCAAAAGGAAATTGCCCAGAGACTGTATAATTCCATTAAAAAGCATTCTTCCCAGTGACCATCACTCTAATGTACACAAAGCTGTAGATCTAGTAATTATTAGCATTGATTCCATGAGGCCAGAAAGTTATGGTAAAAAGGTTGAGGTACCACTAATACAAAAATACAAACAGAAAGTCTTTCTAATAAGCAGAAGCAATGTCACTGTGGGGGATTGAGCCATAGCAAACCCCTGTACAGCAAATCCAGCAAGCACCTGCTCTACATCTAATGACTGGGTACAGGTTCCATAGAGCACAATGCAAGTCAACAGAAAACACACAATGGAAGGAAGCATGTTGTAAGTTGAATGTAATGCACACAGCACAGACATATAGGAGCAATCACTGCCATAGGAAGCTGTACTTACTTTAGCTGGGGAACACACAGACATTGGCTTCTTTGGAGCAGTCCTTAACCCAGTGCTGGCTGCAGGCAGGCTGAACAATAAAGAGTAGGACAGATGGGAGAGCAGTGTCTGTGCTGAACCTATTAGCCAGCAGTAGAGGCAGCCAATGGCAGAGCAGCCTGCTGACAATGACTGGGGCCAGGCAGATGCAAAGCTCCCCCAGCCAGCCAGCCAGGCAGCCCAAGTGTCAGCTCTGGAGGCTCCTCCAGTTCAATGTGTTCCCAGGCTCTGCCCCGGGCAGCCTGTGCATTAACGAGGGGCGTGCTGCAACAATGGAGCATACAAAGGAGGCAGCAAGGCAGCTGCTGGGTGAGAGCCTCGAGTCATTAGCAAGCGAGCTGCCAACAAAAAGCACCTGGCTCTGCACTGAGCTCGCGTTCTGCCATTGTCTCTGCATCCCCAGCACAAAGGCTGCACATGATGGGGGGCAAAAGTTTTATTGCTGCTCTGATGATGGAGGGGGGCATGTAGGCATGGGACAGCCTTCCAGGGACACTGTGCTGATCTAGGCTAGGGACCTCCTGCCCTGATCACTTGTGTATTTACACATTAGAGCATGTTTGTCAATAGGGAAGGATGGAGAGTCAATAGAAGGATTTCATGGCACAGGACACATTTATTCCCAAGAGTAGGGATTTCTAGGGACAGATCTCACATGTCATGATTGCTGGCTATGATGTCACTGCTATTTCATCACTGGGAATGTCCACCAATGTAAGAGGGCATACACTATGCAATCTGATTGTACAATTTCCTTCAGATCTACATTAAACTACATAGCCAAAGACACAGGCGTGCACACAGGGTGTGCCAGGTGTGCCTGGGCACACCCTAATCACCCCATGCGCCAAACATTCCCCCTATTTTGGAAAAATGGTAAAAAAAAAAATGAAACAAATAAAATTGTAAAAAATAATATAAAATAAAAGAATACAAATAAAAACTACTGGCACCATACACTACCCCGCTGACACCAATTTGTACCCTACTGACATCATCCACTACCTTACTGACACCATCCACTACCCTACTGACACCAATTTCTACCCTACTGACACCATCCACTACCATACTGAAACCAATTTCTACCTTACTGACACCATCCACTACCCTACTGACACCAATTTCTACCCTACTGACACTAATTTCTACCCTACTGACACCAATTTCTACCCTACCAACACCATCCACTACCCTACTTACACATTCACTACCCTACTGACACCAATTTCTACCCTACTGACACCATCCACTACCCTACTGACACCATCCACAACCCTACTGACACATCCACAACCCTACTGACACATCCACTACCCTACTGACACATCCACTACACTACTGACACCAATTTCTACCCTATTGACACCAACCACTACCCTACTGACACCTTCCACTACCCTACTGACACCATCCACTACACTACTGACACCAATTTCTACCCTACTGACACCATCCACTACCCTACTGACACCTTCCACTACCCTACTGACACCATCCACTACCCTACTGACACCATCCACTACCCTACTGACACCAATTTCTACCCTACTGACACCATCTACTACCCTACTGACACCAATTTATACCCTACTGACACCAATTTATACCCTACTGACACCATCCACTACCCTACTGACACCAATTTATACCCTACTGACACCATCCACTACCCTACTGAGACCAATTTATACCCGTAACCCTACTGACACCATCCACTACCTTACTGACACCAATTTCTACCCGACTGACACCAACCACTACCCTACTGACACCAATTTATACCCTACTGACACCGTCCCTTGCTCCAATGACACCGTCAGTATATAAACACATGTGTTTGAGCTTTTTGGTGCACACTCTAATGCAATGGGCTGCGTACACCTATGGCCAAAGGGCCTGCATGACTTAATACAAGTTAAACAGATTGTTCAATTTTGTCCTCCTATTACACAATTATGGAGAGTCCAAAGGAAATTGCCCAGAGAATGTATAATTTTTTATCTCTACCCCAAAATCTTTTAAAACCGTTTAAAAAAAATGTAGAACCAAAGAAATTACAGATTGCAGCTTTTTAATCATCCGATGTGGTGTCTGCATTACTTTTCTTTTTTTTGACAACTTCATCTCCAGAGGATTTACCAGCGATACGGCGCTGTGTTACTTGAACTGACAATTACACGGGCGTGCAACGCCGTACGCAAATACAATTTTACCCACAAATAACGCTTTATTTTGGTGGTATTTAACCACTTTCCCCCCGGACCATTTGTCAGCCTAAAGACCAGAGGTGTTTTTACAATTTGGAACTGCGCTACTTTAACTGGTAATTGCGCGGTCATGCAATGTTATACCGAAACTAAACTTGCGTCCTTTTTTTCCCACAAATAGAGCTTTCTTTTGATGGTATTTGATTGCCTCTGCGATTTTTATTTTTTGCGATATAAACGGAAAAAGACCGTAAATTTTGAAAAAAAATGATTTTTCTTATAACAAAAAGTAAAAAATATCGAATAAACTAAATTTTAGTCAAACATTTAGGCCAAAATGTATTCAGCCACATGTCTTTAGTAAAAAAAATCGCAATAAGCGTATATTTATTGGTTTTCGCAAAAGTTATAGCGTCTACAAACTAGGGTACATTTTCTGGAATTTACACAGCTTTTATTTTATGACTGCCTATCTAATTTCTTGAGGTGCCAAAATGGCAGAGCAGTACAAAAACCCCCCAAATGACCCCATTTTGGAAAGTAGACACCCCAAGGAAATTACTGAGGGGCATGTTGAGCCCACTGAATATTTTTTTTTTTTTTTTGTACCAAGTGATTGAATAATGACAAAAAAATAAATAAATTACAAAAAGTTGTCACTAAATGATAAATTGCTCACACATGCCATGGTTATATGTGGAATTACACCCCAAAATACATTCTGCTGCTTCTCCTGAGTACGGTGATACCACATGTGTGGGACTTTTTGGGGAGCCTAGCTGCGTGCAGGGCCCCTAAACCAAGCACGGGCTTCAGGATTTCTAAGGTCACAAATTTTTGATTTCACTTCTCACTACCTATGACAGTTTTGAAGGCCATAAAATGCCCAAATAGCACAAACCCCCCCCAAATGACCCAATTTTGGAAAGTAGACACCCCAGGCTATTTGCTGAGAGGCATTTTGAGTCCATGGAATATTCTATATTTTGCCACAAGTTGCAGGAATATGATTTTTTTTTTTTTTTTTTGCACAAAGTTGTCACTAAATTATATATTGCTCACACATGCCATGGGCATATGTGGAATTGCACCCCAAAATACATTCTGCTGCTTCTCCTGAGTATGGGGATACCACATGTGTGGGACTTTTTGGGAGCCTAGCCGCGTACGGGACCCCGAAAACCAAGAACCGCCTTCAGGATTTCTAAGGGCATACATTTTTGATTTCACTCCTCACTACCTATCACTACCTATCACCGTTTTGAAGGCCATAAAATGCCAAGGTGACACAAAACCCCCCCAAATGACCCCATTTTGGAAAGTAGACACCCCAAGCTATTTTCTGAGAGGTATGTTGAGTACATGGAATATTTTATATTTTGCCACCAGTTGCTGGAATATGACAAACTTTTTTTTTTTTTTTTGCACAAAGTTGCCACTAAATGATATATTGCTCAAACATGCCATGGGCATATGTGGAATTACACCCCAAAATACATTCTACTGCTTCTCCTGAGTACGGGGATTCCACATGTGTGGGACTTGTTGGGAGCCTAGCCGCTTACGGGACCCCGAAAACCAAGCACCGCTTTCAGGATTTCTAAGGGCGCAAATCTTTGATTTTACCCCTCACTGCCTATCACAGTTTTGGAGGCCATGGAAATTTCAGATGGCACTAAACCCCCCCAAATGACCCCATTTTGGAAAGTAGACACCCCAAGCTATTTGATGAGAGGCATGGCGAGTATTTTACAGCGCTCATTTATTTTTGAAAATGAAGAAAGATATTATTATTATTTTTTTTTCTCTTTTTTTTTTTTTTTAATCTTTGTGACAAAAAGCAAGAACTGCAAAATACTCACCATACCTCTCAGCAAATAGGTTGGGGTGTCTACTTTCCAAAATGGGGTCATTTGGGGGGGGTTTGTGCCATCTGGGCATTCCATGGCCTCCGAAACTGTGATAGGCAGTGAGGAGTGAAATCAAAACTTACACCCTTAGAAAGCCTGAAGGTGGTGATTGGTTTTTGGGGTCCCGTACGCGGCTAGGCTCCCAAAAGGTCTCACACATGTGGTATCCCCATACTCGGGAGAAGCAGCAGAATGTATTTTGGGGTGTAATTCCACATATAACCATGGCATGTTTGAGCAATATATCATTTAGTGGCAACTTTGTGCAAAAAAAAAAAAAAGTTTGTCATATTCCAGCAACTGGTGGCAAAATATAAAATATTCCATGTACTCAACATACCTCTCAGAAAATAGCTTGGGATGTCTACTTTCCAAAATGGGGTCATTTGGGGGGGTTTTGAACTGTCCTGGCATTTTATGCACAACATTTAGAAGCTTATGTCGCACATCATCCACTCTTCTAACCACTTGAAGACAAAGCCCTTTCTGACACTGTTTGTTTACATAAAAACTTTTTTTTTTTTTGCAAGAAAGTTAAGTTGAACCCCCAAACATTATATATTTTTTTAAAGCAAAGGCCCTACAGATTAAAATGGTGGGTGTTGCATTTTTTTTTCCACACAGTATTTGCGCAGCGATTTTTTTTAAACGCATTTTTTGGGGGAAGAAAAAATACACTTTTTTTTTATTTTAAAGCACTAAAACACACTATATTGCCCAAATATTTAATGAAATAAAAAAGATGATCGTAGGCCGAGTACACAGATACCAAACACGACATACTTTAAAATTTCCCACAAATGCGCAGTGGCGACAAACAACATACATTTTTAAAAGCCTTTAAAAGCCTCTACAGGTTACCACATTGGATTTACGGAGGAGGTCTACTGCTAAAATTATTCTTACCCTCGATCTGGCCTTCGCGGTGATACCTCACATGCATGGTACAATTGCTGTTTACATATGACGCCATACCGACGCTTGTGTTCGCCTTTGCGTGAGAGCAGGGGGGACAGGGGTGCTTTTTTTTTATTTTTTTTTATTATTATTTATTTTGCTTTTTTAATTTTATTTTAGACTGTTCCTTCCTTTTTTTATTTTTTTTTATAATTTTTATTGTTATCTTAGGGCATGTAAATGTCCCCTATAATAGCAATAGTTAGTGACAGGTACTCTTTTTTGAAAAAAGTTGAGGTCTATCAGACCCTAGGTCTCTCCTCTGCCCTCATAGCATCTGACCACACCAAGATCGGTGTGATAAAATGTTTTCCCACTTTCCCAATGGCGCAGTTTATATCCGGGGGGGGGCATACCCTCCCACTGCTTTTAAAAGCAGTCTAGAGGCTAATTAGCCGCTAGAATTGCTTTTACATGAAAGCCGACCGCTGCCTGAAGAGAATGATACCAAGATGATACCTAAACCCGCAGGCATCATTCTGGTATAACCATTCATAGTCCAGCAACATACCATAAGTTGATGGTTCTTGTTGGACATGTATTGTAATCTTTTTTTTTTCATTCAGCCTGTTGGCTGAACGAAAAAATTGATTGATTGATCTGGTAGGTGGGTATGCCCACCATTAGAATACCTCCCTTCATCCACCCACTTCTAATGATGGGCATACATGCACCAGTTATATATGCCGAAGCATGGGGGCATCCTCCCTCAAAAAAGTTATGCCGCTCACAGACGTATGTACGCTGCATAAAAAGTTATGGCGCATACACACGGTCGGACTTTTCCACGGACAAGCTTCCGACGGAATTTCGACCGTATGTACGTGCATTAGGAGCAAAATCGCTCCTCCGCCCCTAATGCCCCCATGCTTCGGCATATATGCTCTTTTTTTAACTGTGGTGGTGAAATCACCTCCTACAGTGTTGGAGTCACGGCTTTAAATATCGTGGGAGCAAACGCTGTTGCTGTCACGCTAAATAAATCGGCGATGCAACTGGATGGCGTACCTGCTAAGCAAATGATGGTTAACATTAAAACAAAGTAACATTACATTCTAACAGTAAGATCTTACCATACCATACCTGCAAATCAAATACCAAAAAATAAAAAAACAGTAAAAAATAAATTAACGCAACCTGTGCCTAAAAAATATATATGTCGAAGCATGGGGGATCCATCCTCCCTCAAAAAAAGTTATGCCGCGTACACACGGTTGAACTTTTCCACGGGAAAGCTTCCGACGGAATTTCGATCGTATGTATGCGGCATTAGGAGCAAAATCGCTCCTCCGCCCCTAATGCCCCCATGCTTCGGCATATATGCTCTTTTTTTAGCTGTGGTGGTGAAATCACCTCCCACAGTGTTGGAGTCGTGGCTTTATATATCGTGGGAGCAAACGCTGTTGCTGTCACGCTAAATAAATCCGCGATGCAACTAAATGGCGTACCTGCTAAGTAAATGATGGTTAACAATAAAACAAACATTACAGTATAACATACCATACCTGCAAAGCAAATACTATAAAAAAAAAATAGAGAGAATAGATATAGAACAATAGTGAGTAGACAGTAGAGAGTGAACATAAGAGAACAACAAATAGAGGAGAAAAATACAACCACAACTATTTTTGGATTTTTTATTTTATATATTTTTTTGTGTTTTTTGTGTGAGTTTAATTTTTTCCACTTTTTTTCACTTTTATAAACTGTAAACTGAACGTTGCAGATTATGGTCTCTCAAAATGTGATGGCCATCACATCTTCCGAAACCCTGTGTTATTGTGCCTAGGACTGTGTGGTGCTGTACCCTACGCTAAAACTCAACTAGTGTGTGGTAGCGTTTGAAACATACACCAATGCAAAGACCAGGTTGGTCAGGACAGTCGGGACAATAAAAGCGGGTGTCACGCCTAAATCCGAGTTTGCTGCAGACACGACATCTTCTTTGGCGGGTTCTTTGGGTAGGGGTACCAGAGAGGATAAAAGGAAAATGCCTGCATTTGCGTTGGGAAGGTGGGGCAAAGCACCGTCTGGAAACAGAAGGGCTTCGGCGATCTCTTCCTGGAATTTTAGGAAGGATCCAGTCTGTCCTGAAGCTGTGTATAGCACATGAGCGTTCAGCAAAGCCAATTGAAACAAATAAACCGACACTTTTTTGTACCAGCGTTTGGCCTTTACGGGTAATTAGGTACGGCGCCAACAACTGGTCATTGAGGTCCACCCCTCCCATGTTAAGGTTGTACTCGTGGATACAGAGGGGTTTCTCCACAACACCAGTCGCCGTAGGAATTTGGACTGCCGTGTCTGCGTGAAGTGAGGACAGAACGAAAACATTCCGTGAATCCCTCCACTTCACTGCTAACAAATTGTTACACTGTAAGCAGGCTCTCTCCCCCTGACTAAGACGGGATTCTACAAGCCGTTGGGGGATGCCCCGGCGATTAGGTCGCACGGTGCCACATGCGCCAATTCCATAATCAAAAAGATGACTAAAAAGTGGCACGCTCGTGTAATAATTGTCCACGTACAAGTGGTACCCCCTTTCCGAATAAGGGTGACACCAATTCCCAGACTATCTTACCAGCGCTCCCTATGTAATCAGGGCAATTTTCCGGCTCTACGTGACTGTCTTTTCCCTCGTAAACCATAAAGCTAGATGTATAGCCTGTTGCCCTGTCACAGAGCTTATACATCTTGACCCCGTATCTGGCACGCTTGCTGGGAAGGAACTGTTTGAATGACAAGCGACCAGAAAACTTAATCAGGGACTCATCAACGCAGACAACTTGCTGGGGATTATACAAGGCTGCAAACCGTTCGTTGAAGTGGTTTACGAGGGGCCGAATTTTGTAGAGCCGATCGAATTCAGGGTCTCCCCGAGGACGACAGAGTTGATTGTCACTAAAATGCATGAACCGCAAGATCTGCTCGTAGTATCGTGTCCTGGACATGGAGGCAGAGAAAATGGGCATATAGTAAATTGGGCACGTGGACCAATACAACCGCAATTCACTCTTTTTAGTAATGCCCATGAGGAGGGTAAGGCCCAGAAAGATCTTAAATTCGGAAACCGTAATTGGCTTCCAATCTCTGGCAAGGGACAGCTGGGGATTAGCGGCGATGAATTGACCAGCATACAAATTGCTTTGGTCCACAATAGATCTATAGAGATCTTCCGTGAAAAACAGTGAATAAAAATCCAGTGGCGTAAAATCAACTGTTTCCACCTGAATTCCGGGTTGGCCAGTGAATGGGGGAAGTACGGGTGCTGCAGAAGTGGCGGGGACCCAATCAGGATTGGCTAATGCAGCAGGAAGGGCACTATGGGCACGACGGGCCTGTCTTTGTCTTCTTCTTCTTGGTGGCAGCGGGATACTACTTGTGCTTGCCACCTCGCCAGCTTGAACTGCACTTATGGGACTCGCCACGTCACCAAGTGTTACTGCAGTGCTGGATGTATGTCCAGGATGTACTAGGCCGCTGGTGCTTGCCAGATCACCCGAAGGAATAGCGGCGCTAGTACTACTCTACTCTGCCCCATACGAGAGCCCTGCGGTTCTTGCACCTCAGCGACAGCAGAAGATCGGGATCTGGTACGCCTGACCCTAGCAGGGACCACTCCGTCGTCAGAGCTATCTGTCAGGGAGCCACTGTCGTCTACAGGTTCATATGAGCTAGAATTTGACAGATGCGTGACCTCCTCATCACTATCTGACAGGCTCATGATCAAGTAGGCCTCTTCATCACCGTACATTCTATTTGCCATTTTGGGCTCTAAATTTAGGGGTACGGTGGTGGTGAGATTCACAGGAAAAAAAGCACCTGACCTGTTAGCGACAGTCAAACGCTACCAAAAAACTGTTAGTGATCGCAGAGATGAGGCCTGACTCTGCGAACGCTGCAGTTATGTGTTTTTGTGTTTTGTGTCAGTGATCGATTGATCGATACTGCACTTGGTTGGGCTGGGCTGGGCGAAGGTGCTAAACGCAGGTGCTAGCAGGTATCTGGGCTGATCCCGCTAACAATGCGTTTTTGGGAACCCTAAACTGCAGGGGACACTAGTATAGATCTGATCAGATCAGGTATCGATCAGTTCAGATACTATACCACTAAGGGGGGGTGTATGGTGCGTGCGTGGGTGTTAGCGCTACTGGCACTAATCTGACGCTGCCTGGGGCAAAGCAGACCCTATCCGGCGCTAAAACCAAACTTTGATCACCCGCCGGGCAATCAGGGGGTTAAAACTTTATTGCAAAAAATATGGCGGGTGCCTTGATGCTATAAAAAATAAACTAGCTAAACTGCGTCACCCGTGACACTTATACTGTGATCACTGGTGACAGGGGGTAATCAAGGGGTTAAACCTTTATTGGGGGGGGGTTAGGGGGGGTCCCTAGACTTATTAGGGTCTAAGACTAATCACCCTAACAATTATTTTAGTCACTAATGACACTTGTACAGCAATCAAAAAAAAATCTGATTGCTGTACTGGGTGACACAGTGACAGGCAGTGAAGGGGTTAATTTGGGGGGCGATCGGGGGGTTAACAGGGGTGAATTGTGTGCCTACGGGACCTGGTGTCAGTGTAGTGTTGTGCAACTCACGGTTAGATGCTCTCTCTCTCTCGGTCAGGAACGGAAAGACCGACACGAGGGAGAGAGCAGCATTTCCCCTGTCAATGTTTACAAAACATTGGCAGGGGAGAACAACCATTGGCTGAGGGTGATCACCAGGTCCAGGCCAGATTTTATTGGCCTGGACCTGGTGAGTGATCGGTTCTCTATCGAATCGATCGATCGTCGGGAACGGCGGGGAGGCGCGCGCGCGCGCTCCCTGGCCGTTCACTGCGCCCGCCCGACGTAGAGCTACGGGCTCTCGCCTGGGCGAGCCGACCTGCCGCCGTATTACTGCGGCAGCTGGTCGGAAAGTGGTTAAAATATATATATATATATATATATATATATATATATATATATATTCTTTTTTCATAAAACAATATTTTTTACGTTTGCTTTAAAACATTCCCAATTTAAAAAAAACAAAAAAAAAACAGTATTTTTTTAAAATAAATTTAGGCCAATATGTATTCTGCTACATATTCTTGATTAAAAATCACATGTGTATAGTGATTGGTTTGCACAAAAGTTATAGGGTCTGCAAACTATGGGATATTTGTATTTATTTGTATTTTTATTTATTTTTTTACAAGTAATGGCGACGATCAGCAACTTGTAGAGGGACTGTGATGTTGCAGTGGACAAATCAGACACCTAACTGACACTTTTTGGTGACCAGTACACCAATACAGTGATCAGTAATAAAAAAAATATGCACTGTCACTGTACTAATAACACTGACAGGGAAGAGGTTAACATCAGGGGCGATCAAAGGGTTAAATGTGCAACCTGGGAGTGCCTTCTAACTTTTGGTGGGGGGGGGTGCTTTAAATGGGAGAGGGTAAAGATCCGTGGTCATGGTTAGCAGGAACACAGGATCAGCTGTGTTCAAATAACGTTGGTCGGCGTTCTACCTTTCTCCTGAACGATCAGCGGGTCCAGGCAGACATCGCATCTACCAGACCCCTTGATTGGCTCCCAGCACGCATGCGTATCCCAGACCCGGCAGTGTCAGATTCATGTACCAGGTATGTTTTCTGGTGCAGAGTGCCTGCCCTGCCGTAGTATATCTACGGTGGGCGGTCGCTAAGCAGTTAAAATAGAACTACAAGCAAAACCTTTTTTTTTTTTTCATTTTGGAAAGAGCAAAGAATGGCTATACCCCTTTTCGTCATCTCTCTCCCATGGCCAAACAGGAAGTGAGGGAAAATCCCTGCAAATTAAAGTGGAGCTCCACCCAAAAGGGGAAGCTCCACTTCTTCGCACCACTGCCACATTTGGCACTTTTTTTGAGGGGGGGGCAGGTATCTGGTTTTGACAGGTCCCCACTCCCACTTCTGGGTAATCTCGATACACAATGATCTTTGTCATGTCCGGCCTCTCCTCCTTCCCCCCGCTGCCTTCTGGGACCTGTGTGTTTTCCAGAAGACAATGGAGCTATTCGGAATGGGCAGCACAACTTGTGCATGCACAGTAGGAAACGGCCTGCGATGGCGAACGCTTCACTGCCGATTTCCCTTACTTGCAATGTCGGCGTCTGCACCCCAAAGCTGATGTACGAATCAGCTTGGGGTGCCAACATTACAGGATCCCTGGGCAGGTAAGTGTCCTTGTATTAAAAGTTAGTTTTTGTAGCTGCTGACTTTATTTATTTTTTTACAGGCTGGAAATCCACTTTAAGGGAAATTCCTTGGGGACCCCCAGGTCACCAGAACTAGTGTCTCCATTTGAAGATTTCCCCTCTATTACTTTTCTGGGGACAACCCAAAATGTGGGATTTTCTTTTACTTTCACTATCAATGATGATGGTAAACAGGACAAATATAGAGGGTCAATCTCCCTACCGGGGGGCACAGACAGCAATAAAAACATTCTAATCCCTCTCCACTCTATCCAAAACGAAACAAAGAAATTGCCTTTAGTTACACTTTAACTGACAATGCAACACTGTACATAAATAATATTTACCATATGTCCTTTTTTCCCCACAAATAGAGCTTTGTTTTGGTGGTATTTGATCACCACTGCATTTTTTTTGCACTATAAACAAAAAAAGACCGACAATTTAAAAAAAATATATACCGTTTATATATTTTTACTTTCTGCTATAAAAGATATCTAATAATAAAAAAAAAAAAAAATTAAAAAACAAATTTCATCAATTTAGGCCAATATGTATTCTGCTACATATTTTTGGTAAAAAAAAAATCCCAATAAATGTGTATTGATTGGTTTGTGCAAAAGTTATAGCCTTTACAAACTATGGAATATTTTTATGGGATTTTTTTTTCCAGCAGCTCCTTCATGGGTAGTGCTGCATAGAGAAGCTGATCTATTAATTCATTTCTGTACAACCACCCTGATGTTTTTTTTTCTGAATGATCAGTGTCGCCAGCAACATAGATCATTGTGTTATCACACTGGGGAAGGCTTCCCATCATGAGAACACATTGGCATAGCGGAGGTGATTGAATGGATGGGGAAATCATTAAAAAAAAATTCATTTAACCCGCTGGTTGAAAAAAAAATAAAGGTACTCGCACTCTGCCTGCACTCTGGATGAAGGAGCACAGGGACACCTTTGGACAGCAACATTATCAGTCTGGGGGAGGAGAGTGCTTGATAAACCAGCAGATTTAGATACACTAACGAATTGATACCAAACACCTGCTAATGTTTTATAAGCAGTTACAGCAACAGTTTATTTTTCCTTTTGGGATAAAGGTTAGTGCACTTTCAACACAGTATATTTCAGTGCGTTATTGCAAGTTTAATGACGTTATTTCAGTGTGACTGCGCTTAACACCCTATATTTAGTGTGTTATGTGCCGTTTAAAGCAGTATATTTGTGTTACTGCAAGCTTAACACCCTATATTTCAGTGTGTTATGTGCCGTTTAAAGCAGTATATTTCAGTGCGTTACTGCAAGCTTAACACCCTATATTTCAGTGTGTTATGTGCCGTTTAAAGCAGTATATTTCAGTGCGTTACTGCAAGTTTAACACCCTATATTTCAGTGTGTTACCTTCCTTTTAACGCAGTATAGTTTTGTGCATTACTGCAAGTTTAATGCCGTATATTTCAGTGCATTACGTGCCATTTAACACAGTATATTTCTGTGCGTTAGTGCACATTTAATGCAGTATATTTCAGTGCGTTTCTGCAAGTTTAACGCTGTTAATTTCAGTGCGTTATGTGCCATTTAACGCAGAATATTTCTGTGCATTAGTGCACGTTTAGCGCAGTATATTTCAGTGTATTACATCAAGTTTAATGCTGTATATTTCAGAGTGTTACTGCAAGTTTAACGCCACATATTTCAGTGTGTTACGTGCCATTTAACGCAGTATATTTCTGTGCGTTAGTGCATGTTTAACACAGTATATTTCAGTACGTTATGTGCCATTTAACAGTATATTTCAGTGCGTTAGCGCATGTTTAACGCAGTACATTTCTGTGCGTTAATCCACGTTTGACGCAGTATATTGCAGTGCGTAAGTGCCATTTTACTGCAGTGTATTATGCCGCGTACACACACTCATTTTTCAGCATGAAAAAAAACGTTGTTTTTTTAGCATGTAGAAAAAAACAACGTTTTTTCAACTTCATCATTAAAAAGGACGGTGCCCACACACCATCATTTAAAAAAAGCACGGTGACGTACAACACGTACGACGGCACTCTAAAGGGGAAGTTCTATTCAACTTTGGGCTGCTTTTAGCTGATACCGTGTTAGTAAAAGACGATTCGCGCTTTTCTGTCTGTTAGAATGTGCTTACTCCATTATGAATGGTAGTTTTACCAGAACGAGCGCTCCCGTCTCATAACTTGCTTCTGAGCATGCCGTGGGTTTTTAACATCATTTTAGCCCACACACGATATATTTTTTACAACCCGAAAAATGACATTGTTTAAAACTACGTTAAAAAATGCAGCATGTTCAAATTTTTTTTTTTTGTCGTTTTTCAGAACCTGAAAAACGATGTGAAGCCCACACACGATCATTTTAAATGACGTTTTTTTAAAAACAATGGGGTAGATTCACGTAGAAATGCCTATCTATAGGCATGCCTAGCGTCTGGCTTTTAAACTAGGCCGCCGCAACTTTTTCAGGCAAGTGCTTTATTCTCAGAAACGTTTGGGAGCCAGGTAGAGCAGTTCCCAATGGCTGACAATCATTCCCCCATCAACACATTCCTGCAGGGTCATTGTGTTCTCCCGCTGGGGGATTGGGGGAAGCCATTCCCACTGGAAGATGACAGTAAATATTGCTAGTGGCTTTAGAAGCTGCTAGCAATTATTGCATGTAAAATCTAACAGGCTGGTTGTACCCAAGTTGATCAATCGATCAACTTGGGTACATTCAGCTTGCCCATACATGATTTGAATCTCAGACAGCCCCTGCTGTACCAGCCAAAATTCAAACCGTCCATAGCTGACTTTACTTTGTTTTTCTTGCTTCTTGTAAAATCCTCTTTGAGCTCCCAAACCTCTTCTTTTCCTTCTCACTTCTGTTTTTATACACTACAAATCCATAAACCATAGCCTCTAGTCTAGTCCATCTTGGGAGCGAAAAGGAGAGAGTCGCTACGTTCCTAAATACAATGGGACCATGGAAAATGAATATAACCAAACTCTAACAGGAAGTCAATAAAGTGTATGTAAACCCTCACATATACCCACATAGTGAAGTGAACAGCCTCAGATGATACACAGAGATGAAAAAAAATCTCCCTACATAAGTTTTACATGTATATCTTCTGTCTTCAGTTTTATATATTCTTTAGAAAGTTCAGATTGTTTTAGGAGATTTTCTCTTCCTGTTCAGCACTGCAGTGAAGCCTGAGCATACAGCTGATTGGAGGAAAGGCACGCACCCCCTCTCCTATAGACTTTCAGAGCTGTTTGTTAAATAGTTCAGGGCTCTGCAAATCTATTTATAGCATTTCCCCCCAACACAAAACTCTGGCTGCTTTCATCTTATTTGACAGAGAACTTTTCAGGATTTATCAGACTGATAACAGAAGAAAGGGGCAGGAGACAGCTATGGTACATACGGCTTTGAAGAGAGATAAAAAAACTTTGCAGAAATTTGTGCCCAGCACACATTTCATGAATCGGATTTACATCCACTTTAGGATAAAAAACCTTCTGCCTTTACAACTCCTTTAAGGTAAAAAATCTTCTGTATTTATGACCACTGAAAGGGATCCACTTAAAGATGATCTTTAGTCCTAACATAAAACTTCAGCTAAAAGCTACAAATACTGTAGATGCTGACTTTTAAGAAATTCAGTGTCGGCCCAACCTGGTCCATTTTTCGCCAGTCTTCGGGCTCCCTGGTGCCAAAACGTTTACTAGGGGAAGCCGGCTGTGACTTCCCACTGCATATGCTCGAGCTAAATGGTCCTGCAGTCTTCTTGAACAGGTGACGTGTCCCAGAAAGCTTTCTGGAAGGGGAGGGCAAACTTCCAAGGCAATTGGAGTGGAAGTGGCATTGGGTACTTGCTAAAACTCTGTTACCCCCCCTCCCCCCCAAGAAGTGGGAGAGGAAGGGGGAAGGAGGTGTTAAACGAAAATGTCCCTCTTTATAGGGAAGTTCCGCTTTAAGAATGCATATCTGAATTAATTTTTCAAATTTACGGTCAAATCAAAGTAGAGATGCACTAAAACATATTGTCAGAAAATGGTGTTATCGTCATTTTGTCTATAAGAGCAAAAAAAAAACTGAAAACGCACACAATTTTGCAGCAAATTTGTGGTGATTTTCCTAGAGTTAGCGCCAATTTTGCTGCAATTTTACAGCAAATTAGCCCCGCATTTGCGACAATTTTACCAAGATTTTAGTGTGCTTATAGTTCGTTTTTTATAGGTCATGTGTCATCAAATACGCAAGCTTTTCTTGCGCAAAGGTGCCAATCAAGCTGGGTTCACACTGGCATTAACACAGACATCATATGTGATTCACACCGCATTGCTGTGCAGATCACATACAATGTCTGTGCGATGCAAATTCAGTTTGTAGGGCTGAATTCCCATCACATTCGGACCAAAATGGTACAGGACCCTTTTTTTGGCTGCACTGGAATCTGATCGCATGGGAGTGCACACCCATGCGATCCGATTCCTGTACCATTTCACAGTTCGCACTGTGATCCCATTTGGGGTTGGCATTAACTTTACATTGATACCTACAGTGGTCCGCAATGCGGGAACCTGCACAGGATTCCCAGCTTTTCCCACCACACCAGTGTGAACCCAGCCCAACAATAAATTCATATTCATCTAAATTGAAGATGTGAATTAAAAAGTCGAACATAATACAATTTTATATATAAAAATATAAAAAAAAACTTAATTGTAATCATTCATTCTTAAAGTGGTTGTAAAGGCAAAGGTGTTTTTTATCTTAATGTATTCTATACACTCCTACATTCCCTTCTCTCCTCTCATAGCCCTTTCTCTAGCACTTTCACAGTCCCCTTTCTTCACTCTCACAATGCTAACTTAACTGTAGCACAGCTACCTCTCTCCTCTCTCACAGTCCTTTCTCTGGCACTCTCATAATCCCCTCACTCCTCCCTTACAGTCAAAATCCTCTACCCTCACTGTTCACTCTCTTACATTCCTCTCTCTCTGCACAGTCCCCTCTACTCTCTCACAGTTGCCTGTCTTGCATGCTTACAGTCCCTTACAGTCCCTTCTCCCCACTCTCACAATCCCCTCCCTCCTCTCTTTCAGTACCTTTGTCACAGTCCCCTCGCTCATCTTTCACAGTCCTTTTTCTAGCACACACATTCCTCTCTCTCCACTCTCACAGTCCTCTCCCTCCACTCTCCCATTCCTCTCTCTCCACTCTGAGGCCCCGTACACACGACCGAGCTTCTCGGCAGAATCCAGCGAGAAGCTCGCTGGGAGACATATTCTGCCAAGGTTCTCGGTCGTGTGTACACTTTCGACGAGCGTCCAGTCAGGAAGCTCGTCGAGCCAAAATAGAGAGCATGCTCTCTTTTTCCTCGTTGTTCAATGAGGACTTTGGCTCGACAAGCTTTTTTGACCGCTCATCGGGAACCTCGTCGGGCGGAACGATGAGTTTAGCCCGACGAGGTTCTCAGACGTGTGTACGGGGCCTCACAGTCCTCTTCCTCCACTCTCAGTCTCCACTCATGCCTTTCACAGTCTCTTCTCTCCTGCTTTAAATTAACCTCTCTCCTCTTTCACACCCCCTTCTCTCCACCATCACCATCTCCTCTCTTCTTTCAAAGTCACCTATTTTCTCTCTCACACTCCCATCTCTCACAGGCGTTCAGTCCTTTCTCCCTGCACTCTCACAGTTCCATCTCTCCACTCTCACAGTGCTCGCTCACTTTTCTGACAGTCCCCTTCTTTCTCTTTCAAAGTCCACTCTCTCACAGTCCTTTTCCCAGCACTCTCACAGTCCCCCCCTCTCCTCTCTCACAGTTTCTTTCTCCTGCATTATTACAGTCCCCTGTATTTACAAAGTCCATGCTCCCACGATCTCACAGTCCCCTCTTTCCTCTCTACAGTCCCCTCTCATACTTTCTCAGACCCCTCAGAGCCAGTTCACACAGGGGCAACACGACTTCTAGCACGACTTTGGTAGGCAACTTGTACACGACTTGAGTATGAATCATCAGGCAACTTACAAGGCAACTTCAAGTTGCCTCCAGGACAGTACAAGGCAACTTCAAGTCGCCTCCAGGACTCTTTCCACTCTCCACTCTTCCACGGATTACCCCCCCATCAGTCTACCCTGAGGAGCCGTGGCCGTGGGTGCCCCAGGCGTCGGTCCCGCCAGCTGCAGTAATTTTTTTCTCCCCCCTTTTTTTTTTGCTGGTCATTTATTTTTGCTGGACATTTTTTTTATAGCCTGATTTTTGAATGTGGGGGTGACATTCCTGCCGGAAAAGGGGTGTCATCCTCATTTGTGGTGGAGAAGGGTTCCCCAGGACCAGGAAGAAGTGATCCCCAGGTCCGTGTGAATGGTGTATGAATGTACAGTGACATAATTGGAGCCGTGGCGTGGCGTTGCTGCTCACAAGTCCTGCATGGTGGGCTTGTGCCAATCCAATTTGATGAGGATGTGGGGTGTGTGTGCTAGGGACCACAGTGTTGTGCATGCATGCATTCTCATTGTGCCATGATTAATGTGTGTGTTTAACGTGCAAAAATGCCTAATGTGAGCTGTCTCCTGGCTGCTCTTCCCTCAGAAGACGGGGTATCCTCGGTTAGGGGGGGATTGTCTGGTTCGGGGGTCAGGTCATCACTTATGTCAATCTCCAGGCCCTTTCTTACTGCAAAGTTGTGCAGCATGCAACATGCACCGATGATCTGACATACAAAGTTTGGGGAATACAACAGGGTACCCCCAGACTTATCCAGGCATCGGAAACGTGACTTCAGGAGGCCAAAGGTGCGCTCCACAACTGCACGGGTTTTGGCGTGTGCTTCATTGTATCTTTCCTCTCCTGGGGTTTGGGGGTTCCGGAAAGGAGTCATGAGATGGTGTCCCAGTGTATATGCAGAGTCACCTGGAAGGGAAAAGACAGTAGGATGTTAGTAGTGCATGTGCCCCTTGTGATGTGTGCATCATGGGGGGGGGGGGGCAGTCATGCCTGCCATCCATGTCACTCACCAACCAGGCAGCTGTCCCCATACATGTTCTGTTCGAATTCTGTTGGGATGGGGCTATGATTGTATATGTAGCTGTCATGGCTGGATCCGGGGTGTTTGGCACGGATGTGCCATATGAGGCATTTGGCATCGACTATCACCTGTACGTTGATGGCATGCCAGTGCTTCCTATTGCGGTATATGTGCTCTGTCTCACGGGGGGGGCTGGAGTGCCACATGTGTGCAATCAATGGCCCCCACGGTGCGTGGGAATCTGGCAATTCTGTAGAAATCTGTCCATGCCTTCAGCCGCAGGTCCTCCTGGGTGGGTTTGATGATTTGGTTGGCCATGCGTCTGAGAATTGCAAGGATAACCTGGTGCACTCATCTGCTCATGGAGGATGGTGACATCCCAGCCACCACTCCACTTGTTCTTTGAAAAGAGCCACTGGCAAGGAAATGGAGTGTTGCCAGGACCTTGACCAGTGGCTGCACTGCATGTGAGCGGTGTGTTGGGCTGGTGATGTCCTCCTGCAGGGTTGTGATTAATTCCATGATGGCATGAGGGGTGAATCTGAAGATGCGAGACACCTCAGAATCACTCATGGCAAAGAGGTCTATGCGTGTGCGGTATATCCTCTCCCGTGCCCTCCTCCGTGCCCTCCTCCTTCTGCGCTCATCTAAAGTCAGTAGTATAGCTATGAGCAAGGATGCCCCTGGCATGTTGGCATACAGATTGTTGTCCTGCAAGTGTGGCTGCTCAGCTCGTCCCTAACAGTGTTGCTTTAGCTGACATGTAGACGGATTGTCTAATTTAAACCTGCTTTTATATGGTCTAATTTTAGACAGGACGTGCAGCTGATGCGCACATCGCGTAGTCTGCGCTGCACCAACTTACTTTTGTGGATTGCCGTAACTCCCTCATTTGCATATTTGCATAGCAAATCAATGTGTGTCTAGCGCATTTTTTGCGCGCACGATGCGCCGGTCTATCGAAATTACGCCGTTCGTAAAAATCTAGATTTCTGGCGTATATCGTTTTGTGGATACGGCGCATAGATACGCAGGCGCATATTTACAATTACGCAGGCGCATCTCCTGATACTCCAGCGTAAGTGCTTTTGTGAATCTGGCCCCTTGTGTCCCTCTCTTCTCTCTTACACTCTCACAGTCCCCTCTCTCCTCTCATACTCTCACAGTCCCTCTCTCCTCTCTCAAGGCCCGAACACACGACTGGGATTACCGGCGGTATTAAGTCCACCGGGAATCCCGACAGAAAACCAGAGAACCTGCTCGGTAAGTTTCCCCGTGTACACGTCGGCCAGGTTTCCCGTGAGTCTGGAAAACTGCGGGGAGAGCTTTGGCCGGGAATCCCAGCCGTGTGTATGCTACCTCGCAGTGTTTCTCCATAGGAAAACTGCCGGGTTTAAAACTGCCTGGAAACCCGGCAGTAAAATAGAGAGCAGGTTCACTATTTTCCCGTCGGGATTCCTGGCAGTTTTCCTGGCAAAAAAAAACGGTCGCGTATGCACAAGGCTTTACACTCAGGCCTCGTACACACGTCCGAGAATCTCGTCAGGAAAAACCCATCGTTTTCCCCCGATGAGATTCTTGGCAAGAAACTCTTGCCACTGGAGTGTACAGACTTTCGTTTAAAAAGAACCGCAGTTCTCTTGAAAGGAAAGAAAGCAGTGACGTCATCACGTATGACGAGCATGTGCTCGTCACATTCAATGCCGTCGCCGCCATTTTGCTTCACCCTACTAATGCCGTGGAAGCTACCGCGCATGCGTCAAAGTAATTTCGAGCATGTGCGGTTTTCCACGGCGACAGGTAAGTATACAAACTCTCGGGTTTCTCGTCGGGAAACCGGTCCGACAAGAATCTGGACGAGAAAAAAGAGAGCAGGTTCTCTTTTTTTCTAGTCGAGATTCTGGCCAGATTTCCAGACGAGAAACCTGAATGCCTCCTACACACAAACGGAAATCTCGGCAAGAAGCCGTTTTCTTGCTGGGTTTTGCCGAAAAACCTCGGTCGTGTGTACGAGGCCTCACAGTCCCTCTCTCCTCTCTTATACTCTCACAGTCCCACTCTCCTCTCGTCTCGCCATCCCCTTGTTCTCTGACAGTGTCCTCTCTCTATCTCGTATTCTTTTCTACACTGTATCTCTCGTTCCTCCTCTCTTCTCTGCTTCCCTCACACTATGCTTTTTCACATCTTTACAAAAAATACATTAAATCTATAACCTGATATATTTCTATGACAGTTAGTAGGTATAAGTGCAGAGGATTTAGCGCACCATGTCCTATAGTCTTACAGCATTCATCAGACTATTTGTGTTGAGCAGTAAAGCAGAAGCGGATTCAGGAGGTGGCTGACACTGCCTAAATAGCAACATTGGTAAAATTGATTCAGAAACCATCTTCCCAGCTAAATAAACCTATATGTTAAATAATACGAAACTGGGTAAGTAACATCAGTCCAAACAAGAAAAACCTCTTTTATAAGTACTCATAATTATGATTTTTTACAACAAAAATGGTTGCAGTCTGTATCTGATTCCTGGTAATGGGGGTTATTTATGAAAGGCAAATACACTTTGCACTACAAGTGCAAACTACAGGTGCAAAGTGCACTTGAAATTGAACTGAATTGCATTGTAAATCTGGGAGGTTGATCTGAAACGAGGGGAAGCTCTGCTGATTTGATTATTCAATCATGTGCAAGCTAAAGTGCTGTTTTTTATTTTCCGTGCATGTCCCCCTTGAATCTACAGTGACTGCACTTCCAAGTGAACTTTCAGTGCAATTTCAAGTGCCCTTTGCACGTGTAGGGCTAGATTCTCGTACTGCTGCGTTAGTACGAGTGGGACGTAGCGTATCCTATTTACGCTACGCCGCCGCAACTCTGGATGCAAGTGCCGTATTCTCAAAGCACTTGCGTCCTAAGTTACGGCGGTGTCGCGTAAATGGCCCGGCGTAAGCCCGGGTAATTCAAATGTGGATGAGGTGGGTGTGTTTTATGTAAAAGAATCGTGACCCCATGTTTTTAATGTTTTTTTTTTACTGCGCATGCGCCGTCCGTGGACGTATCCCAGTGCACATGCTCCAAATTACGCCGCAAATACATTGGTTTCGACGTGAACGTAACTTACACAAATTCCTTATTTGCAAACGATTTACGCAAACAACGTTAATGACGTAAAAATCGACATCCATACTTAACATTGCGTACGCAAAGTTACCCCTCATATAGCAGGGGTAACTTTACGCTTACGCAAACTACGTAAAATACGACGACCGGGCGCAATTCCGTTCGGGAATTGGCGTATCTAGCTCATTTGCATATTTGACGCGGCTAATCGACGGAAGCGCCACCTAGCGGCCAGCGTATAATTGCACACAATTATATGTCGGTGTAGGCTAGTTACGTCGGCGGAAGAAGCCTATTTTTTTAACGTATCTGCGTTTGAGAATCGGCGTAAACATACGCCGACGCAGATTTGAGATTACAGCGGCGTATTTCTGTTTTGAGAATCTGGCCCGTAGTTTGCACTTGTAGTGCAAAGTGGATTTTCTTTTAGTAAATGACCCCCACAGTCTGCATGTTGGTTTTCTGTCCTTCACTCTTGTTCTCCAGGCCCTTTTCTATTCACAAATTAATAACTGCATTTGCCAACCTTCATACAATGATGGTAAATGATTACATATTACGGGTTCTTGCACACAAACTATCTGAACCCATCTAGTATAACTGCAGCCATATTTCCTCCACCTGAGCAGCCCAGGTGCAGCCTACAGCCTGTCATTACCATGAATGGCTGTGCATCGCTGTACTTGTGTATACGACGGTGCTATTGTAAACACAAGTACAGGGTATACGCAAAAAAAAGGAAAATATTCTACAGAGGTACACAGCCATTCATGTTCATGACAGGCTGCACGCTGCACCTGGGCTTCCTGGGTGGAGGAAATATGGCTGCAGTTGAGCTGATTGGGCTCAGGCGATCTGTGTGCAAGTACCCTAAAAGTGATGCAACATATACACCGACCAGCCATAACATTATGACCACTGATAGGTAAAGGGATTATTTGATTATATTGGCATTTGAATGAGGATGAGATATATTAAGCAGTAAGTGAACGAGTTGTCCCTGAAACTGATGTTTTGAAAGTGGAAAAAACAGCAAGTATAATGCCGCGTACACACGGTCGTTTTTTGCGATGAAAAAAAACGTTGTTTTTTAAAACGTCATTTAAATTGATCGTGTGTGGGCAAAACGTCGTTTTTTGTCTTCAAAAAAACGACCAAAAAAAAATTCCAACATGCTTGAATTTTTTGTGTCGTTTTTCAAAACGTCGTTTTTTGTTTCACAAAAAGTCACCGTGTGTAGCAAAAACGTTGTTTAAAACGACGTTTTTCAACTCGCACATGCCCAGAAGCTAGTTATGAAGCGAGCTTCAATGGAAAAGATTGGTGAACGTAACCTCGCTTTTTTGAAAAAAACAATGGTGTGTTTGCAACATCGTCTTTGAAAAGCGACGTTTCAAAAACGTCGTTTTTTACTTTTCAGAAAACGTCGTTTTTTTTCATCACAAAAAATGATCGTGTGTACGCGGCATTAGGATTTCAGCGATTTTGGCAAGGACCAAATTATAATGGCTAGATGACTTAGGCAGGCCATACATGGGTCGAATTTCCAAATAATTTTCTTTAGAAAATCTTATCTAAGAATTTTCGTTCTAATTTCGCACCATTGGTGGGTTTCATGTGGCCATCGAATTTCAGTAATCGGACATGTTGGAAACATTTTTGAAAAATTTAAGATTTTCTAATCAATGATGCGAGAAATGTAATCGGAAAAGAAATGCGCATGTGCAAAAAAGAAAATTCCCGGAAAGAAAAGATTCCCTGACACGAAAATTATTTTCTGTAGCATCATGAGGTGAAATTAAAGGCTTGATTGGTCGAATTTAGAAATCAATGGTGGCACCATCGGATCACAAAACGCACAAATTTTCAGGTTTTCAAAATAAAATTCTTTCGAAATCCGACCGTGTATGGCCAGCCTAATGGCCCATACACACGATCCGAATATCGGACGAAAACCATCGTCCGAAGAAGAATCGTATGATTTTCGGATTGTGTGTACACTACTTTCGAGAGCCGATCACGACAGTTCATCCGTAATTATTCGATCGGACAAGCACGAAAATTTTCCTCTGTACGATGTCAGATCGTACGATTTTCGTTTAGTCAGTATAGTTGTTGTCCGAAAATACAATACAAATACATTACAACACATGACATCACTTCCGTTTTTTTTTTTTCTGTCGTACGAGAGTTTTCGTGACTTTAATAACTTTCATTTTACTTGCGACTATAAGGCCGGTTTCAGCGGACAGATTCGATTGTGTGTATGGGCTAGCAGACAGGTTTCCAGCAGACAAAAGTTTTAACGCATGCTTTAAAACTTGTCTGCTGGAAAGCGGTCTGTCGGATATGTCCGCTGGTTAGTACGCCTAACCAGCGGACCGAAATCTCCCACATGCGTCGAATGGATTTGACGCATGCGTGGAAGTATTTTACTTCCTGGCTTGGTGACGTGGCGGCGTCAACGTCACCGCCACGTCACCGCGCTGTCTGTCTGCGGGGATTTTGGTATTTGATCGTGTGTACACACATCAGACCAAAACATCCCAGGAGTCATGTCCGATGAAAACGGTCTGTCGGACCGTTTTCATCGGATATGTCTCCTCGTGTGTACGCGGCCTTAAGCAAAAAAAGTTGTACGATATTAGAATCGTGTGTACGGGCCATAAGTCAGAGCATCTCAAAAACTACAGCTCTTGTTCCTGGTCTGCAGTGGTCAGGGCCTACCAAAAGTGGTCCAAGGAAGGAAAACCAGTGAACCGGCGAAAGGGTCATGGATGGCCAAGGCTCACTGATGCACATGGAATGCGAAGGCTGGTCTGTGTAGTACGGACCAGCAGAAGAGCTACTGTAACTCAAATGGTAGACACATTTAAAGGAGAGGTACAGCCAAAGCTCATTTGGTTGAACTTATCCTGTGAATCACAGAAGTGCAGTTCGTTTTGCACTCCTGTGACCCGTTTTCAGCAGACTGCAGGCTGAAGTCCACTGTTGGCTGACGTCAATGAGCCGCTGGTTCAAGGCATGGGAAAGAGCGCGAGCATATGGTCGGGATACACCCACATGTCTGGACCAGCACCCTGCTCAGCCTCTTAGCGAGTCGTTAAGAGCTTGAGCTTGCCACTTCCACCTCCTACACAGGCCATCGCTCAAGTGGGTGTGGGGGGGCGGGAATATCAGAACAGAGAGCGTTGACTGACACTCACCAGCTCTCTGCTTAGGGAGCTGTGAGAACCGAGCATTTAGCAGTGTTTGATCGCTCAGTTCTCAGTCTTAGTGAGCGGGGAACAGATGCAGCATCCGACCAATGCGGCATCCACCTAGGTAAGTATGATTAAAAAAAAAAAAAACATTCCCATACTTCTCTTTTAATGCAGGTTCTGATAGGTGTCAAAACACACAGTGCATCACAGTTTGTTGTGTATGGGGCTGCATAGTTGCAGACCAGTCAGGGTGCCCATGCTGAACCTGTTCCTACAGCCAAAAGCACCTAAAAAGGTTACGTGAGCAATTGAACCATGGCGCAAAGGAAGAAGGTGACCCATTCTGATGAATTCAAGAATGGTTTGAGGAACACAACGACAAGTGTGAGGTGTTAATTTGGTCTCCAAATTCTCCAGATCTTAATCCAATTGAGCATCTGTGGAATGTACTGGAAAAAAATGTCTGATCCATGGAGGACCCACCTCGCAACTTACAGGAAAAAAAAAGATCTGATGCTGATGGCTTGGTGCCAGTTACCACAGCATAACTTCAGAGGTGGCGTCCATGCCTCAACAGTTCAGGGCTGTTTTGGTAGCAAAAGGGTGACCCACTCAGATTAGGTGAGTGGTCATAATGTTATGGCTGATTGGCGTAAATATTTCATACATTAATCTACTAGATTAAAAAAAGGAAGTTCTAATCGCATAAGCAATGGCAGCTGGTGCTCAACGTTTTTTTTTTGGGGGGGGGGGGGAGGAAAGTCCAAACTGAAAAAAAAAACATCAATTGCAGCCAGTGTGCTCATCAAACGCAACCACTGTACCCATAAATTGCAGCTACTGTGCCATCAAGCACAGCTACTGTACCCATCAATTGCTTCCAGTGTGCCCATCAATTGCCACTACTGTGCCCACTCAATCTCTGCCAGTGTGCCTCATCAATTGCTGCTACTGTGCCCCATGAAATGCTGCCAGCGTCCCCCCCTGCTCGGCAATTACCTGTCTCGGCGCTTTTCTTTCATGCTCTGAGTCCTCCATGTCTTCTCCCGTCCTCTCTGCTCTGATTGGATGCCTGATAGGGGACTTCTGATGGGGACTGTTGATGTAAGGGGGGACTCTGATGGGGACAATTGATGTACGAGGAACTCTGATGGGGACTCTGATGGGGACAATTGTTGTAACAGGGGACTCTGATGGGGACCATTGATGTAAGGAGGGATTCTGATGGGGACAATTGATGTAAGGGGTGACTCAATCTAGCTGTTATTCTTGCTCTTTCTCTTAATCTTTCTCTCCCTTTTATTTGTTGTTCCCCCTCTTTTCCTTTCCTTTTCACGTATTCTCTATTTATTTCCTTCCCTTACTCCTTGGGGGTGGGGAATTTGGATGAGTGGCAGTGCTGGTGGGAGAGTTAGGATGAGTGGCAGTGCTGGTGGGAGAGTTGGGATGAGTGGCAGTGCTGGTGGGAGAGTTGGGATGAGTGGCAGTGCTGGTGGGATAGTTGGGATGAGTGGCAGTGCTGGTGGGATAGTTGGGATGAGTGGCAGTGCTGGTGGGAGATTTGGGATGGGTGGCAGTGCTGGTGGGAGATTTGGGATGGGTGGCAGTGCTGGTGAGAGAGTTGGGATGAGTGGCAGTGCTGGTGGGAGAGTTGGGATGAGTGGCAGTTCTGGTGGGAGAGTTGGGATGAGTGGCAGTTCTGGTGGGAGAGTTGGGATGAGTGGCAGTTCTGGTGGGAGAGTTGGGATGAGTGGCAGTTCTGGTGGGAGAGTTGGGATGAGTGGCAGTTCTGGTGGGAGAGTTGGGATGAGTGGCAGTGCTGGTGGGAGAGTTGGGATGAGTGGCAGTGCTGGTGAGAGAGTTGGGATGAGTGGCAGTGCTGGTGGGAGAGTTGGGATGAGTGGCAGTGCTGGTGGGAGAGTTGGGATGAGTGGCAGTGCTGGTGGAGAGTTGGGATGAGTGGCAGTTCTGGTGGGAGAGTTGGGATGAGTGGCAGTGCTGGTGGGAGAGTTGGGATGAGTGGCAGTTCTGGTGGGAGAGTTGGGATGAGTGGCAGTGCTGGTGGGAGAGTTGGGATGAGTGGCAGTGCTGGTGGGAGAGTTGGGATGAGTGGCAGTTCTAGTGGGGAAAGTTGGGATAAGTGGCTGGTGGGAAAGTTGGGATGAGTTCTGGTGGGAGAGTTGGGATGAGTGGCAGTGCTGGTGGGAGAGTTGGGATGAGTAGTGGGAGAGTTGGGATGAGTGGCAGTTCTGGTGGGAGAGTTGGTGGGAGTGCTGGTGGGAAGTTGGGATGAGTGGTAGTGCTGGTGGGAGAGTTGGGATGAGTGGTGGGAGAGTTGGGATGAGTGGCAGTGCTGGTGGGAGAGTTGGGATGAGTGGCTGGTGGGAGAGTTGGGGATTGAGTGTGTGGGTGAGAGTGCTGGTGGGAGAGTTGGGATGAGTGGCTGGTGGGAGAGTTGGGATGAGTTCTGGTGGGAGAGTTGGGAGAGGGATGAGTGGCAGTGCTGGTGGGAGAGTTGGGATGGTGGGAGAGTTGGGATGAGTGGCAGTTCTGGTGGGAGAGTTGGGATGGTGGGAGAGTTGGGATGAGTGGCTGGTGGGAGAATTGGGATGAGTGGTAGTGCTGGTGGGAGAGTTGGGAGGTGGGAGAGTTGGGATGAGTGGCAGTGCTGGTGGGAGAGTTGGGATGGTGACAGAGTTGGGATGAGTGGCTGGTGGGAGAGTTGGGATGAGTGCTGGTGGGAGAGTTGGGATGAGTGGCTGGTGGGAGAGTTGGGATGAGTGCTGGTGGGAGAGTTGGGATGAGTGGCAGTGCTGGTGGGGGAGAGTTGGGATGAGTGGCTGGTGAGAGAGTTGGGATGAGTGCTGGTGGGAGAGTTGGGATGAGTGGCAGTGCTGGTGGGAGAGTTGGGATGAGTGGTGGGAGAGTTGGAATGAGTGGCAGTGCTGGTGGGAGAGTTGGGATGAGTGGCAGTTCTAGTGGGAAAGTTGGGATGAGTGGCAGTTCTGGTGGGAGAGTTGGGATGAGTGGCAGTGCTAGTGGGAGATTTGGGATGAGTGGCAGTGCTGGTGGGAGAATTGGGATGAGTGGTAGTGCTGGTGGGAGAGTTGGGATGAGTGGCAGTTCTGGTGGGAAAGTTGGGATGAGTGGCAGTGCTGGTGGGAGAGTTGGGATGAGTGGCAGTGCTGGTGGGAGAGTTGGGATGAGTGGCAGTTCTGGTGGGAGAGTTGGGATGAGTGGCAGTTCTGGTGGGAGAGTTGGGATGAGTGGCAGTGCTGGTGGGAGAGTTGGGATGAGTGGCAGTTCTGGTGGGAGAGTTGGGATGAGTGGCAGTGCTGGTGGGGAGAGTTGGGATGAGTGGCAGTGCTGGTGAGAGAGTTGGGATGAGTGGCAGTTCTGGTGGGAGAGTTGGGATGAGTGGCAGTGCTGGTGGGAGAGTTGGGATGAGTGGCAGTGCTGGTGAGAGAGTTCGGATGAGTGGCAGTGCTGGTGGGAGAGTTGGGATGAGTGGCAGTGCTGGTGGGAGAGTTGGGATGAGTGGCAGTGCTGGTGGGAGAGTTGGGATGAGTGGCAGTTCTGGTGGGAGAGTTGGGATGAGTGGCAGTGCTGGTGGGAGAGTTGGGATGAGTGGCAGTTCTGGTGGGAGAGTTGGGATGAGTGGCAGTGCTGGTGGGAGAGTTGGGATGAGTGGCAGTGCTGGTGGGAGAGTTGGGATGAGTGGCAGTGCTGGTGGGAGAGTTGGGATGAGTGGCAGTGCTGGTGGGAGAGTTGGGATGAGTGGCAGTTCTAGTGGGAAAGTTGGGATGAGTGGCAGTTCTGGTGGGAGAGTTGGGATGAGTGGCAGTGCTAGTGGGAGAGTTGGGATGAGTGGCAGTTCTGGTGGGAAAGTTGGGATGAGTGGTAGTGCTGGTGGGAGAGTTGGTGGGAGTTCTGGTGGGAGTTGGGATGAGTGGCAGTTCTGGTGGGAAAGTTGGGATGAGTGGCAGTGCTGGTGGGAGAGTTGGGATGAGTGGCAGTGCTGGTGACAGAGTTGGGATGAGAGTTGGGATGAGTGGCAGTGCTGGTGGGAGAGTTGGGATGAGTGGCTGGTGGGAGAGTTGGGATGAGTGGCAGTGCTGGTGGGAGAGTTGGGATGAGTGGCAGTGCTGGTGGGAGAGTTGGGATGAGTGGCAGTGCTGGTGGGAGAGTTGGAATGAGTGGCAGTGCTGGTGGGAGAGTTGGGATGAGTGGCAGTTCTAGTGGGAAAGTTGGGATGAGTGGCAGTTCTGGTGGGAGAGTTGGGATGAGTGGCAGTGCTAGTGGGAGAGTTGGGATGAGTGGCAGTGCTGGTGGGAGAATTGGGATCAGTGGTAGTGCTGGTGGGAGAGTTGGGATGAGTGGCAGTTCTAGTGGGAAAGTTGGGATGAGTGGCAGTTCTGAGTGGCAGTGCTAGTGGGGAGAGTTGGGATGAGTGGCAGTGCTGGTGGGAGAGTTGGGATGAGTGGTAGTGCTGGTGGGAGAGTTGGGATGAGTGGCAGTTCTGGTGGGAAAGTTGGGATGAGTGGCAGTTCTGGTGGGAAAGTTGGGATGAGTGGCAGTGCTGGTGGGAGAGTTGGGATGAGTGGCAGTGCTGGTGACAGAGTTGGGATGAGTGGCAGTGCTGGTGGGAGAGTTGGGATGAGTGGCAGTGCTGGTGGGAGAGTTGGGATGAGTGGCTGGTGGGAGAGTTGGGATGAGTGGCAGTGCTGGTGGGAGAGTGGGATGAGTGCAGTGCTGGTGGGAGAGTTGGGATGAGTGGCAGTTCTAGTGGGAAAGTTGGGATGAGTGGCTGGTGGGAGAGTTGGGTGCTGGTGGGAGAGTTGGGATGAGTGGCAGTGGTAGTGCTGGTGGGAGAGTTGGGATGAGTGGCAGTTCTAGTGGGAAAGTTGGGATGAGTGGCAGTTCTGGTGGGAGAGTTGGGATGAGTGGCAGTGCTAGTGGGAGAGTTGGGATGAGTGGCAGTTCTGGTGGGAAAGTTGGGATGAGTGGCAGTTCTGGTGGGAGAGTTGGGATGAGTGGCAGTGCTAGTGGGAGAGTTGGGATGAGTGGCAGTTCTGGTGGGAAAGTTGGGAGTTCTGGTGAGTTGGGTGGTGGCAGTGCTGGTGGGAGAGTTGGGATGAGTGGCAGTTCTGGTGGGAAAGTTGGGATGAGTGGCAGTGCTGGTGGGAGAGTTGGGATGAGTGGCAGTGCTGGTGGGGAGAGTTGGGATGAGTGGCAGTGCTGGTGGGAGAGTTGGGATGAGTGGCAGTGCTGGTGGGAGAGTTGGGATGAGTGGCAGTGCTGGTGGGAGAGTTGGGATGAGTGGCAGTGCTGGTGGGAGAGTTGGGATGAGTGGCAGTGCTGGTGGGGAGAGTTGAGATGAGTGTTCTAGTGGGAGAGTTGGGATGAGTGGCTGGTGGGGGGAGAGTTGGAATGAGTGGCAGTCTGGTGGGAGAGTTGGTGGGAGTTCTGGTGTGAGTTGGGAGAGGGATGAGTGGCAGTGCTGGGGAGAGTTGGGATGAGTGGCTAGTGGGAAAGTTGGGATGAGTGCTGGTGAGAGAGTTCGGATGAGTGGCAGTGCTGGTGGGAGAGTTGGGATGAGTGGCTGGTGGGAAAGTTGGGATGAGTGCTGGTGGGAGAGTTGGGATGAGTGGCAGTGCTGGTGGGAGAGTTGGGATGAGTGGCAGTTCTGGTGGGAGAGTTGGGATGAGTGGCAGTGCTGGTGGGAGAGTTGGGATGAGTGGCAGTTTGGTGGGAAAGTTGGGATGAGTTCTGGTGGGAGAGTTGGGATGAGTGGTGGGAGAGTTGGGATGAGTGGCAGTGCTGGTGGGAGAGTTGGGATGAGTGGCAGTGCTGGTGGGAGAGTTGGGATGAGTGGCAGTGCTGGTGGGAGAGTTGGGATGAGTGGCAGTGCTGGTGGGAGAGTTGGGATGAGTGGCAGTGCTGGTGGGAGAGTTGGGATGAGTGGCAGTTCTAGTGGGAAAGTTGGGATGAGTGGCAGTTCTGGTGGGAGAGTTGGGATGAGTGGCAGTGCTGGTGAGAGAGTTGGATGAGTAGTGGGAGAGTTGGGATGAGTGGCAGTTCTGGTGGGAAAGTTGGGATGAGTGGTAGTGCTGGTGGGAGAGTTGGGATGAGTGGCAGTTCTGGTGGGAGAGTTGGTGGGAGTGCTGGTGGGAAGTTGGGATGAGTGGCTGGTGAGGGTTGGATGGAGTGGTTGGGAGTGGGGAGTGCAGTTGGGTGGGAGAGTTGGGATGAGTGGAGTGCTGGTGGGAGAGTTGGGATGAGTGGCAGGAGGGAGGTGGAGAGAGTTGGGAGGTGGAGTGCTGGGTAGAGTGTGGGATAGTGGTGACTGGTGGGATGGAGAGTTGGGAGGGATGGGGGGAGAGTGGCAGTGCTGGTGGGAGAGTTGGGATGAGTGGCAGTGCATGGGAGAGTGGGATGGGTGGTGGGAGGAGTTGGGAGGGATGAGTGTGGGTGGGTGGGTATGGGGGGGTGGGTGGGAGTTGGGATGAGGGAGTGGTTTGTGTGGAATGGGTGTTGGGTTATAGTGGGAAGTGTGGTGGGAGAGTTGGGATGAGTGGCAGTGCTGGTGGGAGAGTTGGGATGAGTGGCAGTGCTGGTGGGAGAGTTGGAATGAGTGGCAGTGCTGGTGGGAGAGTTGGGATGAGTGGCAGTTCTAGTGGGAAAGTTGGGATGAGTGGCAGTTCTGGTGGGAGAGTTGGGATGAGTGGCAGTGCTAGTGGGAGAGTTGGGATGAGTGGCAGTGCTGGTGGGAGAATTGGGATCAGTGGTAGTGCTGGTGGGAGAGTTGGGATGAGTGGCAGTTCTAGTGGGAAAGTTGGGATGAGTGGCAGTTCTGGTGGGAGAGTTGGGATGAGTGGCAGTGCAGAGTTGGGATGAGTAGTGGGAGAGTTGGGATGAGTGGCAGTGCTGGTGGGAGAGTTGGGATGAGTGGTAGTGCTGGTGGGAGAGTTGGGATGAGTGGCTGGTGGGAGAGTTGGGATGAGTGGAGTTCTAGTGGGAAAGTTGGTGGGAGTTCTGGTGGGAAGTTGGGATGAGTGGCTAGTGGGGAGAGAGTTGGGATGAGTTCTGGTGGGAGAATTGGTGGGAGTGCTGGTGGGAAGTTGGGATGAGTGGCTAGTGGGAAAGTGTTGGATGAGTGCTGGTGGGAGAGTTGGGATGAGTGGCAGTGCTAGTGGGAGAGTTGGGATGGTGACAGAGTTGGGATGAGTGGCTGGTGGGAGAGTTGGGATGAGTGCTGGTGGGAAAGTTGGTGGGAGAGTTGGGATGAGTGGCAGTGCTGGTGGGAGAGTTGGGATGAGTGGTGGGAGAGTTGGGATGAGTGGCAGTGCTGGTGGGAGAGTTGGGATGAGTGACAGTGCTGGTGGGAGAGTTGGGATGAGTGGCAGTGCTGGTGGGAGTGTTGGGATGAGTGGGAGTGCTGGTGGGAGAGTTGGAATGAGTGGCAGTGCTGGTGGGAGAGTTGGAATGAGTGGTGGGAGAGTTGAGATGAGTGGCAGTTCTAGTGGGAAAGTTGGGATGAGTGGCAGTTCTGGTGGGAGAGTTGGGATGAGTGGCAGTGCTGGTGGGAGAGTTGGGATGAGTGGCAGTTCTAGTGGGAAAGTTGGGATGAGTGGCAGTTCTGGTGGGAGAGTTGGGATGAGTGGCAGTGCTAGTGGGAGAGTTGGGATGAGTGGCAGTTCTGGTGGGAAAGTTGGGATGAGTGGCAGTTCTGGTGGGAGAGTTGGGATGAGTGGCAGTGCTAGTGGGAGAGTTGGGATGAGTGGCAGTTCTGGTGGGAAAGTTGGGATGAGTGGTAGTGCTGGTGGGAGAGTTGGGATGAGTGGCAGTTCTGGTGGGAAAGTTGGGATGAGTGGCAGTGCTGGTGGGAGAGTTGGGATGAGTGGCAGTGCTGGTGACAGAGTTGGGATGAGTGGCAGTGCTGGTGGGAGAGTTGGGATGAGTGGCAGTGCTGGTGGGAGAGTTGGGATGAGTGGCAGTGCTGGTGGGAGAGTTGGGATGAGTGGCAGTGCTGGTGGGAGAGTTGGAATGAGTGGCAGTGCTGGTGGGAGAGTTGGGATGAGTGGCAGTTCTAGTGGGAAAGTTGGGATGAGTGGCAGTTCTGGTGGGAGAGTTGGGATGAGTGGCAGTGCTAGTGGGAGAGTTGGGATGAGTGGCAGTGCTGGTGGGAGAATTGGGATCAGTGGTAGTGCTGGTGGGAGAGTTGGGATGAGTGGCAGTTCTAGTGGGAAAGTTGGGATGAGTGGCAGTTCTGGTGGGAGAGTTGGGATGAGTGGCAGTGCTAGTGGGAGAGTTGGGATGAGTGGCAGTGCTGGTGGGAGAGTTGGGATGAGTGGTAGTGCTGGTGGGAGAGTTGGGATGAGTGGCAGTTCTGGTGGGAAAGTTGGGATGAGTGGCAGTTCTGGTGGGAAAGTTGGGATGAGTGGCAGTGCTGGTGGGAGAGTTGGGATGAGTGGCAGTGCTGGTGACAGAGTTGGGATGAGTGGCAGTGCTGGTGGGAGAGTTGGGATGAGTGGCAGTGCTGGTGGGAGAGTTGGGATGAGTGGCAGTGCTGGTGGGAGAGTTGGGATGAGTGGCAGTGCTGGTGGGAGAGTTGGGATGAGTGGCAGTGCTGGTGGGAGAGTTGGGATGAGTGGCAGTGCTGGTGGGAGAGTTGGAATGAGTGGCAGTGCTGGTGGGAGAGTTGGGATGAGTGGCAGTTCTAGTGGGAAAGTTGGGATGAGTGGCAGTTCTGGTGGGAGAGTTGGGATGAGTGGCAGTGCTAGTGGGAGAGTTGGGATGAGTGGCAGTGCTGGTGGGAGAGTTGGGATGAGTGGCAGTGCTGGTGACAGAGTTGGGATGAGTGGCAGTGCTGGTGACAGAGTTGGGATGAGTGGCAGGTCTGGTGGGAGAGTTGGGATGAGTGGCAGTGCTAGTGGGAGAGTTGGGATGAGTGGCAATGCTGGTGGGAGAGTTGGGATGAGTGGCAGTTCTGGTGGGAAAGTTGGGATGAGTGGCAGTTCTGGTGGGAAAGTTGGGATGAGTGGCAGTGCTGGTGGGAGAGTTGGGATGAGTGGCAGTGCTGGTGACAGAGTTGGGATGAGTGGCAGTGCTGGTGGGAGAGTTGGGATGAGTGGCAGTGCTGGTGGGAGAGTTGGGATGAGTGGCAGTGCTGGTGGGAGAGTTGGGATGAGTGGCAGTTCTGGTGGGAGAGTTGGGATGAGTGGCAGTGCTGGTGGGAGAGTTGGGATGAGTGGCAGTGCTGGTGACAGAGTTGGGATGAGTGGCAGTTCTGGTGGGAGATTTGGGATGAGTGACAGTTCTGGTGGGAGAGTTGGGATGAGTGGCAGTGCTGGTGGGAGAGTTGGGATGAGTGGCAGTTCTGGTGGGAGAGTTGGGATCAGTGGCAGTTCTGGTGGGAGAGTTGGGATGAGTGGCAGTGCTGGTGGGAGAGTTTGGATGAGTGGCAGTTCTAGTGGGAAAGTTGGGATGAGTGGCAGTTCTAGTGGGAAAGTTGGCATGAGTGGCAGTTCTGGTGGGAGAGTTGGCATGAGTGGCAGTGCTGGTGGGAGAGTTGGCATGAGTGGCAGTGCTGGTGGGAGAGTTGGGATGAGTGGCAGTGCTGGTGGGAGAGTTGGGATGAGTGGCAGTTCTGGTGGGAGAGTTGGGATGAGTGACAGTGCTGGTGGGAGAGTTGGGATGAGTGGCAGTGCTGGTGGGAGAGTTGGGATGAGTGGCAGTGCTGGTGAGAGAGTTGGGATGAGTGGCAGTGCTGGTGGGAGAGTTGGGATGAGTGGCAGTTCTGGTGGGAAAGTTGGGATGAGTGGCAGTGCTGGTGGGAGAGTTGGGATGAGTGGCAGTGCTGGTGACAGAGTTGGGATGAGTGGCAGTTCTGGTGAGAGAGTTGGGATGAGTGGCAGTGCTGGTGGGAGAGTTGGGATGAGTGGCAGTGCTGGTGGGAGAGTTGGGATGAGTGGCAGTGCTGGTGGGAGAGTTGGGATGAGTGGCAGTGCTGGTGGGAGAGTTGGGATCAGTGGCAGTTCTGGTGGGAGAGTTGGGATGAGTGGCAGTGCTGGCGGGAGAGTTCTGATCAGCCAACATAGGTACTCTTGATCAAGGTAATTTGCTGATCTGAGAACTGTAGTGGGGACTTTTAATGGGAACTTTAATCACAGGTAGTGTTACTCACTATGTCTCACACTTCACATTCCTCACCAGTCAGCTGACCTAGAGTCTCTGCCTGCCCCCCCCCCCCCCAAGCATGTTGTGAACTGAATGGGCGGCTGCAAAGAGGCTGAGTGGGTGGCTGTGGGCTCCAGGGACAGCCCTGCTGGGTGGCTGCAAAAGAGGTGTGGGCTTCAGGAACAGCCCAGGATTTGGTGACCCCTGGCAAATCATTATTTGACCCCCAAAGGGGTCCCGACCACAGTTTGAGAACCACTGCTCTAGGCTGACATCAACCCATATAGCCACTTTGATATTCACAATTCTCCTTCAAGAGCCATCTCACTGCTTGCATCAGGGCTGAGTGCTTGTGAAGGGTGTACTGAGGCAATGTACAGCACCCTGCTGACCCCTCCCACCAGCCATGATCTGCCTGTACAGTGGAACCTCGGATTGCGAATAACGCGGTTAACAAGCGTTTTCGCAATACGAGCATTGTATTTAAAAAAATTGTGACTCGGTTTGCGAGTGTTGTCTTGCAAAACGAGCACGATTCAGGCCAAAGTGGTGTGCAGTACCGCTTTTGGCCTGAGTTGGGGGGCGCAGGAGCCGAACGTTGCCGATCGCAGACGAACGGCGCAGTTCGGAAATGCACAAAAAGGCCAGAGGACAGCACGGCTGACCTCGGCAAATCTCGGGTAGGAAGTCTCTCCGAGGTTTGCCGAGGTTAGCCGAAGTATCCTTGGGCCTTTTCGGCCGTTTCCGAGGCTCTCCGGTGCCCCCCACCTCTGGCCGCATGCGGTATTGCATCTCATTGAAGTCAATGTGGAACCGATTATTTTAGTTTCCATTGACTTCAATGGGGAAACTCGCTTTGATATGTGAGTACTTTGGATTACGAGCATTCTCCTGGAATGGATTATGCTCGTAATCCAAGGTTCCACTGTATTGCATAGAGAGGCAAGAGACCCATTGATAATGCCACTGGGTCTAAAATAATGTATGTAATGAAAATAGCAAAGGTTATATTTAAGTTCACTAGCATGTTGATAAGGAGAGAAAAAGGAACCAGGGGAGTCAAAATATAAGTGGATTTAAAGGTTCTTTTTTTTTTAATAACAAACGTGTCATACTTACCTCCACTGTACAGCTCGTTTTGCACACAGTTGTCCCTCTGCGGCTGTCTCGGCTCCTCTCCGCAAGAGCTAACCCCCCTCTGGGAAGCACTCTCCCAAGGGGGTTAGCTTGCGGTTGCGCTCCCATGATACAGTTGGCGGCCATAGCCGCCAAGTGTATCACTCAGCTCCGCCCCGCGCGCTGCGTCATTGATTTGATTGACAGCAGCGGGATCCAATGGCTGCGCTGTTATGAATCATCCAATGAAGAGCCAGTGAGTTCACAATGCGGGACTTTCAAGGGCTCAGTTAAGTAAACAGGGGGGCTGGGGGGCCTGTAATCATCGGATGGGATTTCACCCTAATGCATAGGATGCAATAAGGTGAAAAAACACGAAGATTTACAACCCCTTTAACTTCAGCTTTAAAATGATTCTTTGCCAAATACCAGGACAATATTCTTCCTTTTTGTTGAGCTTTCAGCTCCTGCTGAGAAGGCCACTAATGGCGTCATCATTATTTCCTACGTAGTCATTTTCATATTGCGCACTACCAAAGCTGCTTGGTGAGCTGTCTGCAGTAGGCTCTGTCACTCCCACCAGTCCCAGTACTGATTACCTCTATGATTATGTAGCACTATTACTACCAATCTCCAGTCAGCTAACAGCTACACTGCAAATGTCCTAAGACCTATTTACTTGGGGCACTCTCTGGGCGAGCAATTCTTTTCCCAGGTACTTGCTGTTACACAACATTTTGTATCCTGTCTCCCAAATGTGCTTCTATATTGTCACATGGGCTTCCATTAAAGACTACAAGCACCCTGAGGAATGACATGTAGACGTTGCTAGACTACATGCATGTAGATGGGAAGTGACTGCAAAGAGGTTGTTGCAAGGGATGAGCAGAGTTGAAACAAAGGATGAAAAAAGTGTTAAAATTTTTTTTATTTAAACATAATAGTAATTGTTACGATACACAGTCCTTTAGCAAGCTACATGTCATTTAGTTAGGGCAGTGGCCTCCAAACTGCCAGGGGCCAGATGTGTTCCTTTGCTTTATTTGGTCCTTAGGGTACTTTTCTTCCCACTGATACAAAACACAATTCCTTCCATTGACACCAACAATGGGGTATACTTCTCACTACTGACACCAGTGATGGGGCATTCTTCTTCAAACAATAATGGGGAGGCATTTCTCCCACTGATACTAATGGTTGGTCACTAATCCACCCACTGATTCCAATGATGGGGCACTATTCCTCCCACTGACACTAATGATGGGGCACTATTCCTCCCACTAACACAAATGAGGGGGCACTATTCCTCTCACTGACACAAATGATGGGGCACTATTCCTTCCACTGGCACCAATGATAGGGCACTATTCCTCCCACTGATACCAATTATGGGGCACTATTCATCCGACTGATACCAATGATGGGGCACTATTTCTCTCACTGATACCAATGATGGGGCACTATTCCTCCCACTGGCACCAATGATGGAGCACTATTTCTCCCACTGATGCCAATGATGAGGCACTATTCCGCCCACTGATACCGATGAAAGGGAACCTTTCTTACATTTAATATCAATGATGGGCGCAATTCCTCCCATTATTACCAATGATGGGGCACTATTCCTCCCACTGACACCAATGATGGAACGCTATTCCTCCTACTGATACCAGTGATGAGGCACTTATCCTTCCACTGACTCCCATGATGTGGCACTAATCCTCCCATGGGACACTATTCCTCCCACTGACACCAATGATGGGGCACTATTCATCCTACTAATACCAATGATAGGGCACTATTCCTTCCACTGGCATCAATGATGGGGCACTAATCCTCCCATGGGACACTATTCTTCCCACTGACACCAATAATTGGACACTCTTCCTCCCACTGCTACCAATGATGAAGCACTCTTCCTTCCACTGATACCAATGATGGGGCACTATTCCTGCCACTGATACCAAAGATGCATTGCTTTCTCCCACTGACGTCAGGACAATTTCTACTCCCAATGGCCACAGTCTGGCCCAAGTCTGAAGGACAGTACACTGGCCCTTTGTTTAGAAATTTTGGAGCCGGCGATTCCCTACACCATGGGAATGATCATGGCGGCTGTTCCGCTGCTTGATCGTTCCTACGGGCGGCGAAAGGGGACGTCCCCCTCCTCCCGCCGCCCTCCGGTGCTTCTACCGACTCACCTGTGCAATCGGTGAGGCGGTGACAGGATCTGCCAGCCCCAGATGGTGATCACAGAGATTTCCGGCGGACCAGATGGTCGCCGGAGTCTCTATGATCGTCGGAGGCCGGGCACGATGTTATGACGTCACGCCCCGGCTTCTGTATTAAAAAAACTGCGCTGCTTCGGCTGTGATTTTTTTTCTTAGCCTTCCCAGCCTAGAGGTGAGATGTGGGTCTTATTGACCCCATATCTCACTGTAAAGAGGACCTGTCATGCCACATTCCTTGTAATAGGAATAAAAGTGTAACATTTAAAAAAAAAAAAAAAAATTAACAAAAATAATAAATTAGTGCCCGTGTGCTTGCATGCAGAAGCGAACGCATATGAAGACCTGCCCACATATGAAAATAGTGTTCAAATCAAACATGTGAGGTGGCGCCGCGAACGTTAGAGCGAGAGCAATAATTCTAGCCCTAGACCTCCTCTGTAACTCAAAACATGTAACCAGTAAAAAAAATTAAAGCGTCGCCTATGGGGATTTTTAAGTACTGAAGTTTGGCGTCATTCCACGAGCGTGTGCAATTTTGAAGCATGACATAATAGGTATCTATTTACTCGGCGTAACATCGTCTTTCACATTATACAAAACTTTACTGTTTTTTTTTTTAAAGCATGAAACCGTTTTTTTTTTTAAACGCAAAAGAAAAATTGCTGCGCAAATACTGTGCGAGATAAAAAGTTGCAATGACCACCATTGTATTCTCTAGGGTCTCTGCTAAAATAACATATATAGGGCCAGATTCACGTATTCCAGAGCATCTTTGCTCTGGAGTAACGCTTCTGATTTGCGTTGCGCTGCCGAATTTTTAGGAGCAAGTGCTGTCATTCACGAAGCACTTGCTCCTAAAGTTGCGGCAGCGCATCGCAAATGAGCCGGCGGAATTCAAATGTCGCGGGTACGGGGCGTGTAGTATGCTAACTACGCGCGATCCCGCCGCCGACGTACTGCGCATGCGTCGAGTGTCAAAACATCCCCGTGCGCATGCTCCAAAATCTGTGAATGAACGTCAATGACGTCACATTCCCATTCATGACCGTTTTACGCAAGCGACGTTTTTTTTTTTTTCCCGACGCGATGACGACACCTATACCTAACATAGGATACTCCAACCCCATGTAGGTATATCTATGCGCCGCGTATCCCGTCCGGAAACGTCGTAACGTCACTGCGTCGCGCCGGATTTCGATCGTGAATTGCCGATTTCCGCTCATTAACATATTTTTTGAGCGTAAATCGGCGGGAACGCCCCCGGCGCCATTTTTAAGTTGAAGTAACGATGCGATGGCGAAACTCAGTTACGCTCATCGCATCGGAACTTCAACCCGGCGTTTCTTGTTTTCTGGTTACAGAAAACAGAAACGCCGGCTCAAAGCCACTGTTACGCTGGCGGATCACTCGATCCGCCAGCGTAACCTTTCATGAATCTGGCCCATAGTGTTTGGGGGTTCTGTGTAATTTTCTAGCAAAAAAAATATGATTTTTACACGTAGAAACGAAGTGTCAGAATTGGCCCGGGCCTGAAGTGGTTAAAGAATTAATGTTTGTTGAATAAAGGGTTATTATGTGGTGGTGTGTCTGCCATTGTCTTGGGCATTGATGCTTCTCATAGCACAGGGTATTTAAGCAGGAAGTAGTAGCCAAGTTACTGGTCATGGGAGTGAGAAGGACCATACATGGACAGATGTAGAGTTGCACCTTGTGAGGTTACCCCTTCAAAGGACCCTGAAGTGGGATCTTTAGCGAGTCATGTTACCAACGGTTGGCAACTATTACAAGCTAAAGGCACAAGCAGCCCATGTCTAGGCCAACATTTGAAAAGGAACCTTGTCCTGTCATTAGCCTTTTATTAAAGGGTTACTAAAGGATTTTTTTTTTTTTAGCTAAATAGCTTCCTTTACCTTACTGCAGTGCTGTTTTCATGTCCTCATTGTTCGTTTTTGCTTTGATGTTGCTGTAATTCTTCTCTCATCTCCACACTTCCTGGTTGTCTGTTTCCTTATAACCACAGTACTGGGAGCTTTCTCTCTGTGGTCACTAATCAAGGAGGTGTGATTACTGTGTGTAAACTGAAACTGGGTTGGTGTTGAGGGGTTTTAGACAAACCATCACTGCCCTCTATTGGTTCTCTGGCTCTGTACATCAGAGAGACAGGAAATAACAGCAACAACGAAACTAGAACTGTAGGTTGATTATATGATTGATTTGTATCTATTTTTAATCATTTTTAAAAGGAATCAGTTAACTTTTATGTCTCTATACCCTGTAAACAGTCATTTCAGCCTAAAAAATGTTTTCCTTTAGTGACCCTTTAAGTCATGGATGGAAGAAATGTAATATAAGGATAAATAGGAATTGTATGTTCTGCCATTTTATTCAGTAAAATAGGTTGATAGTTAAAGCGGAGCTCCACCCTGATATATATATTTTTTTTAAAAATCTGAAAAAAAAAAAAAATATGAAATGGATAAAAAAAAAAAAAAAATACTCACCCTAAATAGGCTGTTGCTATGCGGAAGTCCCGAATCTGCCCTCATGATCCGCGGTGCTGTTTTCTTCCTCCTCCTCTTCTCGGTGTCTTCTTGTGAATGGGCCGCGCTGAATTCTGGGAACTGTGTGTATCCCAGAAAGCAGCCGGACCATTCACAAAGCGTCGCGTCGCTCGCACATGCGCAGTAGGAAACGGGCAGTGAAGCCGCACGGCTTCACTGCCTGTTTCCCTGACTGTGGATGGCGGTGCCGGGATCGAGGATCGGCATCGGCAGGGGCCGTCAGCGCGGGCGCCTAGGACAGGTAAGTGTCCTTATTCAAAGTCAGCAGCTACACTGTTAGTAGCTGCCGACTTTGAAAAAAAAAAAAAAAATGCGGGTGGAGCTCCGCTTTAAGTGAATTGTTTACTGTGATTTACTATGAACAGAGAGTAAGCTCCAATAGTGAATGGGAACAGGGAGCAAAGTGTAAGGCCCTGTACACACGACAGAGAACCTCGACGGGCAGAACACATCGTTCCGCCCGATGAGGTTCTCTGCCGGCCGTCGAAATCGGCGACCCGCTCGTCGGGAATGGCAACCAGCCATTCATCCAGGCGGGCCGTCGAGCAAATAGAGAACCTGTTCTCTATTTGCTCGACGGGTTTCCCGACGGGCGGGGCGAGCAGAGAGCGTACACACGGCCGAGGTTCTCGGCAGAATGCGGCTCCCAGCGAGGTTCTCGCTGGTTTCTGCCGAGAACCTCGGCCGTGTGTACGGGGCTTCAGCCTTCATGTTAAAGTGGTTCTAAAGGCAGAAGGTTTTTTACCTTAATGCATTCTATCTGTGCAGCAGCTCCCCCCACCCCTCCAATACATACCTGAGCCCCACCTTGATCCAGTGATGTGCACAAGAAACTCTGCTCTCTGGAGACTGTCCCTTCTCATTGGCTGAGACAGCAGTGGGCACAATTGGCTCCCACTGCTATAAATCAAAGCCAGCGAGCCAATCAAGAGAGAGAGGGGGGAAAGCTGCGGCTCTGGGGCACGTGGCAGGAAGGAGGGGCCAGCGGGGGAGCCGAGAAGAGGAGGATCCAGGCTGCTCTATGCCAAACCATTGCACAGAGCAGGTAAGTATGACATATTGGTTGTGACAAAGATTCTGATGGATTGGTGGCTGTATGATCTATCTTTCTAAGCAGCATGGACCAGGGATGGACTGGCCATTGGGACTACAGGGAGTTTCCCGGTGGGCCGATGGCTCAGTGGGCCGGCTTCAGTGACAGTGGACCGCCGCCCCCCTCCGCTCCTCTGTCTATCCCTTCCCGCAGCGATCACCTCCTCTCCCTCCCAGCAGCGCTCACCTGGGGGGAAAAGAGAAGCAGGGGGAGGAGCAGGGATGACGACAGAGGAGCATGGGGGAGGGGACAGACAGCCGACTCAACTATGGCCTGGGAGTTTCTCACTTCTGCCTAATCTTGTCCCATAAGGGGGGGCACCAAACTGATTCTTTGCCCCGGGTGAAATAATGTCTAGCTTCCCCACTGGTACTGCCTATAAGAGTACCAGTACCAGCCATTCTACTCTAATAAAGTAGAATGGCTAGTGAAGGGGGAGAGGAGGCTTGGGTGGCCGGAGGGGGGGTGCAGGAGTTGTCTAGCCGCCATGGGAGAGACCTGTCAAAGTGGGCCAGTCTGGATGTAGTCCAGGGCCAAATTTGTGTCCCAGTCCAGCCCTGGCATGGACCCTATATTAGGGCCTGCTGCACAGCAGAACCCTCGTATGGCCTAGGGCTGGACCAAGGGTGTGCAGAGCCTTGCACAGTATACAGCAGTTCCCATCGTGCCTTTGGGCTGAATTGTAGAGTGCAATGTGTAGTGTGTGTAAAAGAGCCGGCAGAGAAAAATAAGTGTTCTGCGATCTTTCTTTCATAATGACTCTGTAGTAAGTGCTAGGTCAGGTGCAAAAATGTTATCCATTCCGGTGTGGAACATGGTGTAGTTTGGCCTCTGGCCACGAGGGGCACTAACTCACACATAAAACAATTCCATCATGCCAACACCTGACTTAAAGGGTCACTAAAGGAAAAAAAATTGGGCTGAAATGACTGTTTACAGGGTATAGAGACATAAAAGTTAACTGATTCCTTTTAAAAATAGATAAAAATCAATCATATAATCAACCTACAGTTCTAGTTTAGTTTTTGCTTTTATTTCCTGTCTCTCTGATGTACAGCGCAAGAGAGCCAATGGGCAGTGATGGTTTGTCTAAAACCCCTCAGCACCAACCCAGTTTCAGTTTACACACAGTAATCACACCTCCTTGATTGGTGACCACAGTGAGAAAGCTCCCAGTACTGTGGTTATAAGGAAACAGACAACCAGGAAGTGTGGAGATCAGAGCAGAATTACAGCAACATCAAAGCAAATATGAACAATGAGGACATGAAAACAGCACTGCAGTAAGGTAAAGGAAGCTATTTAGCTACAAAAAAAATTCCTTTAGTGACCCTTTAAGTAATCAAATACCGCTAACAGCATGCATTTACCCCATGATGTCATGATGTCAGCAAGGGCTTACATGTAGTTTAACCACTTAAGTCCCGGAAAAATTTACCCCCTTTCTGACTAGGCCATTTTTTGCAATACAGCACCGCGTTGCTTTAACTGACAATTGCGCGTCCTTTTATTCCCACAAATAGAGCTTTCTTTTGGTGGTATGATCCCCTCTGTGGGTTTTATTTTTTGCCCTATAAACAAAAGAAGAGCGACAATTTTGAGGAGAACACAGTGAGGGTTATTTACGAAAGGCGACTTGCAGTGCACTTGTAGTGCAAAATGGATTTGCCTTTCGTAAATGACCCCATATATCTTTTACTTTTTGCTATAATAAATATCCCATAAATATCCCCCCAAAATTATATATATATATTTTCCTCAGTTTAGGCTGATATGTATTCTTCTACATATTTTTGGTAAAAAAAATAAAAAATCGCAATAAGCGTATATTGATTGGTTTGCGCAAAAGTTATAGGCCCGGATTCACATACCTTGGCGCATATATATGCCGCCGTAGCCTATCTTCTTTATGCTACGCCGGCGCAACACAGAGAGGGAAGCATGGAATTCACAAAGCAAATGCTCCCAACTCTGCGCCAGCGTAGTGTATATTCGTAGGCGTAAGGCAGCATAAGTGGAAGTTGGCTGGAAGTTGGCGTGATACATGGTAATGAAGCATGACCCCATGCAAATGATGTGCTGAGTGCTAGGTAAGTGCTTAAAACGAACGGCGCATGCACCGTCCCGTGGACGTATTCCAGTGCGCATGCTTACAATCACGTCGAATCACTGCCTACGTTGTGAACGTAACCTACGCCCAGCACTATTCACGTACTACGTAAACGACGTAAAATACGAAGGCTGTGTTCCCTGGTCCATACCTTTGCATGAGTTGCGCCTCCAATACGGGGAATAACTTTACGCCGGACGTATGACTTACGCAAACCGCGTATATTATGCGCCGGGCGTAAGTACGTTCGTGAATCGACGTATCTTCCTCATTTCCATATTTAAATAGGAAATCAATGGGAGTGCCAGAAGTGTCAAGCGTAACTATGCGCCCACTATACGCCGGCGTAGGCAAGTTATTTCGGTCGGATAAAGTCAGTTTTTAGGCGTATGTTAGTTCTGTGGGCACGGCGCACAGATACGACGGCGCATATTTACACTTACGCGGCGTATCTCGAGATATAGCGTCTACAAAAGAGGGGATAGATTTATGGCATTTTTTGTATTATTTTTATTTTTACTAGTAATGGTGGCGATCAGCGATTTTTATCGGGACTGTAATATTGCGGCAGACAAATCGGACACTTTTGACACCTTTTTGGAATCATTGACATTTATACAGCGATCAGTGCTATAATAATGCACTGATTACTTTATAAATGACACTGGCAGGGAAGGGGTTAACACTAGGGGGCGATCAAGGGGCTTAATTGTGTTCCCTAGTTGTGTTCTAACTGTAGTGAGGATGGGACTGACTAGGGGAGGAGACAGATCAGTGTTCCTACTTAGTAGGAACACACGATCTGTCGCCTCTCCCCTGAGAGAACCAGGATTTGTGCGTTTACACACACAGATCCCGGTTCTAACTCTGTCAAGAGCGATCTCGGGTGACCGGCATACACTGTGGGTGCGCACGCCTCTTACAGCATGTTAACGGGCCGACGTACAGCTACGACGGCTCGCCCAGGAGAGCAAACCTGCTGCAGTATACCTGCGGTGGCTGGTCCGGAAGCGTTCAAGAAGGCAGCTGTTGTTCTGGCCACATATAGTGAATCATGTTACAGTGGAACGTCGGATTACAAGCATAATCCATTCCAGGAGAATGCTCGTAATCCAAAGTACTCGCATATCAAAGTGAGTTTCCCCATGGAAGTCAATGGAAACAAAAATAATTAGTTCTGCATTGACTTCAATAGCATTCAATGCCACATGCGGCCAGAGGTGGGGGGCGCCGAACAGGCGGCAAGGCCCAAGGACACCTCAGCTGACCTCGGCAAACCTTGGAAAGGCTCGGGAACAGAGTATTTCCGTATCTTTCTGAGCATTACCGAACGGTGCCGATCGGCTCTGCTCGGCTCCGGTGCCCGCCCACCTCAGGCCAAACGCAGTACTGCACACCACTTTGGCCTGAATCGTGCTCGTTTTGCGAGACAACACTCGCAAACCGCGTTAGGATTTTTTAAAATACAGTGCTCATATTGCAAAACGCTCGTTAATCATGTTACTCGCAATCCACTGTATATCAAAGAGAACCTTATACAGTATGGATGCAGATCTGTGCTCATGGGCGTCCGCTAAAATCTTTTCAGGGGGGGGGGGGGGGGGGGGGGGGGCGCTTCCGCAGTGGCAATACACAGTCGTATTTAAAATTTTCTTCAAATGCTAGCAGGGTAAACCACCGCTTTTTAGTGGAGCTTTCACGATAACGTGGCCAGCTGGCAGTGTGAAATAGCTCTTGAGATAATTCAGCTTCACTCCATACCCATATAAATATAGCCTAGAGAATGTACAGACCCCCCTTCAGCACAGACCCCTCCATTTAGCACAGATGGACAGCACAGATAGACCCCCCATTCCGCACAGACCCCTCCATTTAGCACAGATGGACCCCCCTTCAGCACAGACCCCTCCATTCAGCACAGACCCCCCTTCAGCACAGATGGACCCCTTTAAGCACAGACCCCCCCTTCAGCACAGATGGACCCCCCTTCAGTACAGACCCCCCCTTCAGCACAGATGGACCCCCCATTCAGCACAAACCCCCCCTTCAGCACAGACAGACCCCCCTCCCCCCCATCCACTACATCAGATCAGCGTGGCACAGGCACAGTAGGTTCCCTCCCCCTGTGTACATATAAACACTGGAGGGGGAGACAGCTTTACACTGCTTGCTGTGCCTCTGTGACATCTGGCCCGGGACCGCTAAGACAGCCCGCGGCCGCGAGAGAAGGGGATGGTTGGTCAGGTGCAGTGGTGTGACCCCGCACCAGACCACCCCCCGCCCCCTGGCAACGCCATGGCCAGCAGATCGCCTTTACGTTTTTTAACGTGCCTGTCACCGCGGCACTGTCACTGCTTCAGTTGCAGAGGGGTGTCTTCACTCTTCAACGCCTTCTTGATTCCATGGGGGGGGGGGCAATTGCCCCCCCCCCCCCCCCCCATGCCCTATGGAGCAGACGCCCATGTCTGTGCTGTGTAGAATCCCTTCAAGGGTTTTGTCTTCTATTGCCATTGTCTCTCTGTGTCATTTGTCATTGGCTTGCCATAATTGAGAAAAGGCAAGACCACCACATGAACCTATCAACATGTCATAAATATAAATTTCCAAAACATGCTGTCAGTATATTCTAAATTAATTATGGGAAAATTATTAAATGCTATAATTATATTTCTAGAGATCAACATCAGTCTGCATTAAAAGGATCCTCACGTTTACGAATGTCGGAAATTTGTTCCCTGTTTCAGGGGCTCCGTAAAGGCAAAGTCCAAAGCATTCATTCTTCTCTATACACATTTCACACTCAGAATTGCCCCCATTTAGCAGAAGAAGACAGAAATCTAGAGGTTGTCTGCGATCAGAGAGGCTGTAGGGAGCCAGCGACAGGAACACCAGGCGGTCTGATCTGTAGCACCGGATTAGGCGTCTTTGCACACAGAAAATAAAAGGCCGCGATCCTAAAAAGCTAATCAGTGCCCGCTGTGACATTCAGCTCAGATTAGTCACTCGCATCAGATAATGGTAAGCGCATTAAAACATCTGTAAGAGAGATACAGAGCATGGCAGGATCACTCCGGCACATCCAGTGACCTCTTCAGGGTGAAAATGCAAGTGCTAGATGAGATGAGAACATTTACTTACAGTCTCTGCTGTGATACTTACAGTCTCATAACCACAAAATACACAAAATGTCAACTATTCCTTAGAATTCACAATTATTGACATATAGGGCCAGATTCTCTAAGAAATTCGCCGGCGTAGCGTAAGCCATTTACACTACGCCGCCGCATCGTACTAGAGCAAGTGCCGTATTCCCTAAGCATTTGCTCCGAAGTTTGCGTTGGCGTAGCGAAAATGGCCCAGCGTAAGCCCGCGTAATTCAAATGGGGCGGCTTGTATTTAAATTAAGCGCGCCCTCGCGTCGAACGAACTGCGCATGCGCCGGCCGGGGAAAAAGCCCAGTGCGCATGCTCCAGCTCACGTTGGAAAGCGTAGTTGAAACCGACGTCAAAACGACGTGATCGTCACTTACACAACTCCCTATTCGCGAACGAGTTAGTAAATGACGTAAGCGATGGAAAAAGCTGACGCTGACCCAACGCCATACTTAACATGGCATCCGACGGCACCTGACGCCATCCGACGGTACTTCGTAAGGTTACTCCTCATAGAAGCAGGGGTAACCTTACGCAAACGAAAACGACGTACGAGATGACGGTGCGGCGTAAAAGCGATCGGGAATCGGCGTAGTAGCCTCATTTGCATAGGCAAATGAGAAAACAACGTAAAGGCCACCTAGTGGCCGGAGTTGTCATTACAACTACGATTCCGCAAGTGTAATGGTATTACACTTGTTCGGATGTTCAAGCGTATCTATGCAAAAGTGATGCTAAGAATCACTCGCATAGATACGAGCCAAAAAAAACGGCGATACGACGGGGTATCTGAGATACTCCGTCGTAGCGCCTCTGAGAATCTGGCCCACAGAGTCACTACTCTATTTACCCCTTATGACCAGTGTGATGTAGACACAAAGTGATGGGAAATACTACATTTTACAGTTGTAATCTGAGCGAGAAGTGAGGGAGCGTTCCTATAAGATTATTATTATTATAATACAGGATTTATATAGCGCCAATAGTGCTTTACAATATAAGGTACAAGGTAAAGTTACAATGCAATTCAATACAAGAGGGTTTGAAAGGCCCTGCTCGCTCGTGAGATTATAGATTGTGTTCCCTTTAGAAAGATTTCATTTTGTTTAAGGACAGAAAGTGACCGGAAAACCCTTTCAGGGAACGCATGCAGCAAAAAAAGAAAAAAAAAAAGCTTCTGATAGGGGGGTTCAACCTTTAACTGCTCCATATAATATTAAAACATGTTTTGGCTTTACACACACTTTAACACTTTAACACTATATTTTACCAAAAGTATTGGGACACGCACATGAACTTTAAAGTGGAGTTCCACCCATTTTTTTATGTTTGTCTGTGCTGCATGCCCTAATCTCATAGTGTTCAGAATGGACAATTTTTATTTATTTTGTTGCTTGTAAATACCTTTATTTTGTAGTCCTTCATTACTTCCTCCTCCTTATTAGCCTAGGCTATTAAGTCACAAGGCTATTTGCAAGGGTTTCTGGGATAGGCATCATGTTTCCCAGTAGTCCTTGCAAACCTGACTGAAAACTATTACATTGCTTGTGCAGCACTGAGCATGTGAGAGATATGCAAAGCTGAAATCCAGGAAGTCATACAGTCTGGCTTCATGATGTCCACACTTAAGATGGCCACGGTCTATTTCTAGATTATAAACTAAATACTGTAACAATCTAACAAAACGGACCTTAGTTTACAGACTAACTTTACTAGAATACATTAAGCTTGTGTATTACAGAGGTATTTATATTTAAAAAGTGAAATTGTGGGTGGAACTCCCCTTTAATGGCATCCCAGTCTTAGTCCGTAGGTTTCAATATTGAGTTGACCCACCCAAGGACTTTCACACTGAGGCGATGCGCTGGTGGGACTGCTCCAAAAGTCCTGCCAGCAGCATCTTTGGAGCGATGAGAGGAGAACAATCTTTCATCTAGAAGAGATTCAGTGACCATTAGGTGGGGAATGATTTTGACCACATTCCACACATCTTCAACAGAATAAGCAGGTTTGCACATCACAAAACGTTCCTCCGATTTCTTTATCGTACATCACGGGACACAGAGCTGCATAGCCATTACTATGTGAGTTATATTCCACCATCAGGTGCTGGACACTGGTGTAATCAATTGAACAGGAAGTTCCCTCCCTATATAACCCCTCCCATACTGGGAGCTCCTCAGTTTTTTCATCAGTGTCTAAGGTGTTGGTCACGAGTGATGTCATGTGCTCTTAGGAGCTCCACTGGAGGGATCCATGCTGGATGTAAAAAGCCTCCATAAATCTGGATCCGTCCAAGGTGCTTCATAGCCAAAGTGGACGGTACCCGGGCCTCGGTGGAAGAACGAGGTTTGGCCTATAACGCCTCTCTTATTGAGGGCTGGACTCTGGGCTCCAGAGCTCTGGTCTATTCCATGGCTAAGTGCTTCTGATGCCAGGGTGCTCTATAGGTCCAGGGGAGTTGGTGTTCCTACTGATGGACCCCGGTCCCTGAAGGTCTTTTGGCAATACCCACGGTGAAGGGTGAAGATTGGGCTCTTGCTTATGCAATACCCTGCAGCGTGGAAAAGGTAAGTGGGGGGCCTGCGGGACTTGGTCCGACAGTAGGTCCTCCAGTTTATTCGGGGTCTATGGGTGGCCTGTTATGCTGATGGGCAGAGGCAATGTTGACCACTATGTCTAAATTAGACAGGATGGCTGCTATTCCCCATATGGTTATCCCCTGGCTGATCCTACATTTCTACTGCATGGTTGATTGTTAAGTTAAGCTGTTACTTGTCGGTTTCTCTTCTTTCAGCCTGGGTTAATTAGCTAAGTCCCGAATTAGTGCTCCTACCTGGGGCAGTCACCCCCTTCCTCCTCGCTGGTCTCCGGGCGCACACGTTTTGGGGGAGGGGTGGGATACGTTGTGACGCCTACCCGGAAGCAGACAGCCAGTGAGTGGAAAGCTCAGCAGTGTCAGTCTGCAGGTGGGACACAGAGCACAGGCATACTCCTGTATCTCTGAGCACTTTTGGTGGTGTGGACTCAGCAGAGAGCAGTCTCCTCCAGCGAAGACTCCCCTTAACCCCGAACACTCGGTTCCTCAGTGGAGTGTATTGGATTAGCCCTGTAGCCCAGCAACAGTGATTTAGTAACTGTCTAGACTAGGAGGACTCAGGGGTTACCCTTAGAGTGATCCTTCCTTGTCTGATTGGTGGGTGTCCCGATAAGCAGTCCTCAGGGACATGGCTCCTAAGGGGCCTGGGACGGCGAAAACCGCCAAAAAACAAGTCTCTTTGTATTCCCCTGAGACACCAGAGTTGGGCCCTCCGGTGAGGGGGTTTAAGGAGATATTGCCGGCCTAGCCGAAGCACCCCCTGTCTAGGTTACAGAGGAGGTGTTGGCCACCACCCTTGGGAAAATATGTTTTTTTGTGCATTGCATTTGTGGGTCTATAAGAGGTTAACTGCTATACTCTCAGCAGCCTCACAGTAAGCAGTAAAAACAATGTGTGCCCCCTTTCCCTGCTCTAATTCCTTAATTAAGGGGATTAAAAGACCTAGGACAGGCTACAGATGCACCTAACGAGGAACATATCACAGGTTCTGGCTGTATATAACTTCCTCAGCCTGGTCGGCCAAGACCCCTGGAGTTTAAAAAAAAAAAAAAGTAAAGTCCCCCATAGGGTTCTCTCTTGGTGTTGGCTTCAGGTTACCCAGATGCAGGGAGATGCACAGTTGGCTAACATTGCATGTTTGCGGGAACACACATCTGCATAGGATAACTTCTTGTTTACCAATCCGTATGTTTGCATAAAATACATGAGTTTGGTATGTTTAAAATGTGGGGTAAAAACAAGTAACAGAACATGTTTTATGGTTGATCGCCTAAAGTTACAGGTTCTGTCTGTATGGTTTCACATGTTTTTTACAAAGCCACGTATGGATGCTTGGTTACATTAAGTTGCCTAAGATCGCATATAAATGCATGTTGGGTAAAAACAAGTAACAAAACATGTTTTTTGTGTTTCCACAGGAATGCATAAGATCGCATAAAGTTGCGGGAATGCGTAAAGACGTTGGATCACACAGGGTTGCCTGATCACCAGAATCCTGATTTACCCAAGGATATGTGGGCACACAGAAAGGCTTGTTTCCATAGAAATGCCTAAAGTCGCATAAAGATGCTTAAATGCACAAAGATGCTGGGTCACACATGGTTGCCTGATCACCCGAGTCCTTGATTACCTAAGGATATTTGGTCACACAGAGAGGCTTGTTCCCCCAGAGATGCCAAAAGTCGCATAAGGATGCTTGAATGCATAAAGAAGCTGGATCTCAGAGTCCTGGATTACCCAGGGATATTTGGGCACACAGAGAGGCTTGTTTCCTCAGTAATGCCTAAAGGGTCGCATGAAGTTGCTTAAATGCATAAATATGCTGCACATGGTTGTTTGATCGACCGAGTCCTTGAGTACCCACGGATACTTGATCACTTAGAGAGGCTTAAATGCCTGAAGTCGCATTAAGATGCTTGTTTGCATAAAAATGCTGGATAACACAGGGGTGCTTGATCACACAAGAGGCCTTGGTTCCACAAGGGTACTTGTCTGCACAGTAGTGCTTAAGATGGATAAGATGTTGATCGCATGAAAGATGCTGGATCGCATAAGTATGCATGTTCGCTTTAAAGGTTGCTTGTTGGCCTAGATTTTGCATGTTTGCTTAATGAGCCATGATAATTTAAGTCTCCTTAATTATACAGGATGCCATGGGCTTGCATAGGAATACGTATCTGCATGGCTACATGCGGCACAATGTTGCATAACACTTTCCTAGCGCGTGCTGGCTTGCTAGATGCTTGTTCCATTCTTGTATGAATATATGCGTCCATGAACACACGCTTCCATAGAGGCATGTGGCTTTAAGCACTTGCCATATACACATGTGAGAAGCCATTTATATATGTGTTTATTTACATGGGCTGTGTGTCGCAGGGGAACAGCTCTATCTCCAGTTCGTGGTCTTGCCCCTTGGCTTAGCCTCTGTTCCAGGGTGCTAGGGCCCGCCTCTAGCAGGTCTAAGGGCCCAGGGTATAGCGCTAATGGCATACCAAGACAAACTCCTGCTGATGATTCAGTCAGTAGCATGACTGGACCTAAGGGTGTCCAGCAAGGTCAGGTATCTGGAACTACTGGGTTGGGACCCCAGTCTAAGGGTACATTCTTTCTTTCATTTAGCAAGAAGCTTGGATGGTTTGGCACAGCCCAAAAAGGAGTTTTGTGGCCCCGGACCCGCCGTCATTCCCCGGCCCTCCGCGGCCGCCCCAAGGAGGCGGACGGCGCCCGACCGCGGCACGCGGCCCTCTCTCCCCTCCCCCCACCGGGACGAGGCTGGTGTTCCCGTACGAAGGGAAGCTGGTCTATGGGGTCACAGCAAGGAACAGTTCCTTACCTTTTGCCTTTTTTCTTAAGGTGCTAGGGAAGATGCTGGCTTCATTCAACACAGTTCCCTATGCTAACTTTAATTCAGGGCTGATATAAACATTATTCTGTTGGCCTAGGAGTGGATCCTAACCTGGAAAAGACCATGGCCCAGGGAAAGTAGTCAAGCTCCAGGGGAGCCTTATCCGTCAGCTAGAGCTACCGATGGGGCATCTGACTTAAGGCTTGTACGTTTAGGTGGCAGGATTGTTCTGTCAGAGTTCAATCAGACAATGCCACACTAGTGATTTACTTCTTCTACCAAGGAGGAGCTTGTGCCATGCCTATTGACAATTGTCATTTTATGGAATTGGCAGGCGATTTGCTGGAGCCGTCAACAATTGTCTCCAGGAGAATGACCTTTACGCCCCGACCTTTTTTCTGGCCAAAGCCACAGAAAGGGTATCCTGTACTTTTAGGTATTGGTGTCCAGGTTCAACAAGAAATTGAACAGCTTGGGTCAAGGACAGGGGATCCACCCGCATGCGGGACAGAAGTGTTAGTTATCCAGGGGGACCAGTTGTCACTGGTTTGTGTCTCTCCCCCCAGTGCCGCGACTTTTTTGGCTTCTATGCAACGTCAGAGGCGAACGGAAGCCGGCCTGATTTCTCCGGCATAACCCACACGACCTCACTGTGCAGAAGCAGTAGGGGTGGTAGTAGAGGACCCGGGTCCCTTACATCTTGTCCAGGCCTACTTCACAGAGGGTATTGCATCCTGTCTTGCAAACAAGTGAATTTATGGTATGGTTATTATAGCCCACATTCTTGTGGATTGGGATTTTCGGAATCAGCGGTAATTCCCTTGATTCATACAGAAGAGCTGGCTTCCAGGACCAGATGGCCTAGGATCTGGAAAGCCCATGTTCCTGGTGTGAAACCAGATGGTGGCATCCTTGGAAGTATGGCATAGGTAAAATTCTTGCCTTCCTACATTTGGAAGGGTGACGGAGCTAGCCTTAAGTTCAGTCAAGGATCCGATCTCGACCTTGTTTCCAAGGGCGCTTGCTTCACGCTCCTTGATCCGAGCCATTCTTCAGGGGGTGATGTGTATGAGTCCGCCAGTTTGGACGCCCTTGTGCTCGGGGGTTTGGGTCTAGTGTTTTCGGCTTACAGGGTCAGTACCTTGGGCCGATGCACCATATTTCCCTTCATCCTTTAACAGGGGAATTGGTGTTCTAGTTGTGGTTAGCCTCAGTGAGTTT